>PVIH01000613.1:0-81360 GCA_004025045.1 Sigmodon hispidus
CAGAGGTCCTGGGAGCACAGCAGAGGGCCTGGAGCGCAGCAGAGGGCCTGGGAGCACAGCAGAGGGCCTGGAGCACAGCAGAGGGGCCGGGAGCACAGCAGAGGGGCCTGGAGCACAGCAGAGGGCTGTTTGTCTTTCTTTGCCCATTGTTTTCATTTGTACATGATCAGAAGGCAGAATGTGCAAAGCAACAATGAGAGGAAAGAGCAGGGCGGAGCTGTCTGAGAGTGAGGTCTTGAGAAGCTTCACAGCAATGCTGACCAGGCCTCAGACACCATCTGAGCAGCGTGGCTCCAAGCTACACTGTCAGAGCAACAGTGCCAGTGTATCCACGGAGGCATCAAAAGGAAATCTGGTCATCTTGTAACAGGACTTGCAGGAGCAGCTGGAAACCAAGTCTCTCATGTTCCTGGTGGACAAGATTGGAGCATGAGAACAGAAGCCCTCTACAACTGGAGGCTTTGACCAACTCCAGCTGGGATATGCTCCAATGGTCCTACTCTACCTAAATGTCTCATTGAAGACACATTACTATCAGGGCCAGAGAAATCCATCCAACAGTGGCTGAGGCAAAAGGTACAGGGTTGTTTCTCATGACTTATTGCACAAATTCTATTTGGTATTATAATAAAACTCAAAACCAGATATTGGGGAAAAGTTGAAATAACCGAAAGACAGGGAGCAAACCACAGCCAATTCTCACCCAGTCACCTCCTCAGGCTGAACAGGGTAGGTCCGCTCTCCAAGAGTTCTCAGACTGACTGGGGCACAGGCAAAGGGAAGAACTTCTGCTTTCTCCCGCCTTATCTTTTATTGCCTGCCCAACTATTTCAGTTCCTGGATCAACATTCCAGTGCTAGGATTAAAGGTATATGCCTGGCTTTGTTTGGCCTTGAACTCACAGAGATCCAGAGGTGGGATTAAAGATGCCTGAGTGATGGGATTAAAGGTGCTTGGATTCACTGCTTGGCTCTGTTCTCTGATATTCCAGACTATTTTTATTAAATATACAATATACCACCATAATAACTAGAATGTGACCACAGGGATGAGAGGTTGGCTCAGAAGCGCCGTCTTCACCACATCTGCCGTTGTGCTTTGCTGCCTCTTGCCCATGGCCAGTGACATACATGCCTGTCGCTATTCTAGGCATATCACCAAAGTCAAAGGTAGACAGTTGGGGCAATCAGTGTTAACGGTGTGTTTCTTGGTGTGGTGGTTTAAATAAACTGGCACTATTAGGAGGTGCGGCCTGCTGGACTGAGGGTCGCTTTGAGGTTTCAGATGCTCAGGGTGCCTAGTCTCTTGCTCTTCCTGCTGTGTGCTGATCCAGATGTAGAACTCTCAGGCACCTCTCCATCACCATGACTGCCTGCTTTCCACTTCTGAACTATAAGCCAACCTCACTTAAATGTTTTCCTTTATAAGGGTTGCCATGGCCATGGTGTCTCTTCACAGCAGTAGAAACCCTAAGACTCTTAGGTCACCCTTGCTGCTGCTTCTTAAAATGAGAGCAAAATGTGCCTTTATTTATTTACTTATTTTGAGACAGAACCTCATTATGTAAACCAGGCTGGCCTTGAATTATAGAGATCCACCTGCCCCTGCCTCCTGAGTGCTGGGATTAAAGGCATGCACCCTCATGCCTGGCCCCCTTCATCCTTGTAGGTATCTTATTATGTGTTCCTAGCCCCCATGGACTATAGAGAAAGGTGGGAAAATGCATTCTGGATAGTTTTTAGACATTACAACTTAAAGGGAACAGTACTATGAGTGTTGGGTGACCCGATGGTAGGATGAATTGACCAATGTTGGCTTTGCCCCTGGGCTGGAATGGACAGGCCAGGGGAGGGGACAGAACTAAATATAAGGAGCCAGGCTAAGCAAATCTACCACAATTTAGGACAGCGCCTACTCCAGAAGGGCTGGGAGAGGGGCTACTTAGGACTCTGAGGTGTATTAGATGTGAAATAAAGGGGATGAATCTTCCAGACTGATACTTTTCTTTCTCTGTCAGTTAAAGTTTGCTTAGGGATGTTCCCGGTTGAGGGGGCGGGGCAGCAGGCAGCTGTATTTATGGTCGTAGCTTCTGCTGAAGGCTGGTTGGATGAGGTCACACAGCCCCAGCCCCACAGAGTAGGACTCCAGAAGTGACGCTGAGCTTAGGAAGGGTACCAGGCCTGGGGCTGTGCCTCAGGAACCAGCATGAGTGTTTGGGGTGAAGGAAAGTCTGGGCACTTGGGAAGGAGGGAGGGAGAGGGTCTCAGGAGCCCAGGGGCTTCAGGTGAAGCACTTGACCTACCTGAAGAGAAGGAGAAGCCTTTACCTGCCCTCATCTGCCAGGAACACATAGCCTCAAACTGAACCTGTTTAATGAATCCTGTTGGAAATTCCCTATTCTCAACATTTAAATAATGTGAGTTGAACCTGTGATCTGGTTCACTTTGTAAACTACTCAACATGAATTGCTTTTCAGTGATCATTTATTTCCTCTCTGTGAGCCAGTGTCCCAAATAGAAAACCTCAGGGGTTTGCCTTTCCAGAGCTCCAGCCTGGGCCTGCCCAGACTCCATCCAGAGGAGAGGAGCTGCCCCTCCCTCCCGCAGCTCACTGGATGGGGGCCAGGGTGACCTATATTGACTTCAATTCACCATGCATTTCAAAGCAGATTAGGGAACCCTTTGAACAAGGCCCTGGGCAATCAGGTGTCCTTGCCAGCACCTCAGGAACCCACATGAGGCCTAAATAGTGGCTGATTGAAATAGTGTTTTCTGGAATTCCAGCCTGAGGTTACTTTCTAGATAAAAAAAATCACTTTGCAAAAGAAGTGAGTATAGATTTCAAGGGATTCCCAGAGTGGACTAAGAAGGGCCCCCAAAACTGACTGAGGGGGACCCCAGAACTGAGGAAGACTCTAAAACCAAGGAGGACTGTGAGGATCAAAAGGAAAGTCAAGCAGGTCCTTTTTGGCAGGCTCTGTCAAGGTACGCCACAAAGCAAGGCCGCCCACAGCAGTTAGTGCAAGAGGTTTACTTGGGGGAGGGGGAGAGTGAAAGAGTGAGAGGCCATGTCAGAGTGGGGACATGACAGAGACAGGCAGACAGACAGACAGACAGACAGACTTCCAGACAGAGGAAAGAAGAGGGGCAAGAGAGCGAGCTGTCCCTGGCGGGCACTTTAAGGGGTGCACCTGTCACCCAGATGATGGTGGAAAGGCACCTGGTGACAGGGGATGACATAGAACTGTTTGGCAGCAGAAGCAGGCTGCTGCCTCAGTGGAAACTAACAAGCCGCCCCCCCCACCCCAGCTGCCTGAGGAGGACCCCCAGCACAGAGGAGCATTCCCAAAACTGACTGAGGAGAACTCTTTGAACTGAATACTGACAGATGGGCAATGAGACATGCAGGAGAGGTGTGTGTTTAATGGGGAAGTTTGCTTCCAGGCAACTAAGTAAGTTTTCATTTTGGACACATACATACAAGCCTCACTCAAAACTCTTGGCTATTCTAGCTGTTGGGAAAACTTGGGTTTAAGAAAGTTCTCAAAGTGGATGTGGTGGCATAAACCAGTACTTGGGATCTAGAGACCAGAGAATCAGAAGTTCAAGGTCATCCTTGACTGCATAGTAAATTTGAGGTCAGCCTGAGCTACACATGAGATCATGTCTCAAAAATATTCTCATTCTACATATACAATTACACTAATATGTCATGTACAATGTATGCAATGGTATATTATAATTGTTTTATAGTATATGATATTTAATATAACTTATAAAGTTTATTATGTATCACATACATGTGTAATTTGCCATGCTGGAGATGTAACCTAGGGTTTTACACCTGCTAAGCTAAGCTAGGTCTGTACCACTGAGATAAACCTCCAGCCTGCAGACATTTAATTTTAGACATTTAATATGTGGTCACATATCAGATAATGTAGAAGTTTGCATCCTAAGACACTTCACACATGCATATAAGCACACAACACACACACACATACCTATCCACACACTTTCACACCTACATAGTCACAAACAAACCCTCACATGCATGTAGCACCCCCCCTTGCAGTTTAGGAGTTTACTTCTCAGACACTTGTTAGGAATTGCTGGCTGCATTTTCCCCATGCCTCTTTCTCCCAGGCCCACCCTAGCTTCTCTGGCACACTTCTTCACCTCTGCAGCCCACTGCTGTCCTTTTTTCCTCCTTGCTCAGTGACTTGTCCCCAGGTGCAGTGGCACCAGGGAGGGCCCCATGCCTCTGAGCTGCCTCCTGGGTAAGACAGCTACACTGGAACTTAGGTCGAGACAGAAGTGAACAGAAGTGCTTGCAGAAAAAAAGAGCTTCCTGATGTGGGGTGTCTTTCTGTATGCTGTGAATTGTCATTGGATAATAAAGGAACTGTTTTGGACTATGGCAGGCCAGCTTATAGTCAGATAGGAACTCCAAGCATAGATAAAGGGAAAGGAGGGCAAAATCAGGAGAGATGCAATCCAGCCACCCAAAAAATAAGATGTAACGGAGTACAAGTAAGTGACGAGCCAAATGGTAAGACATAGATTAGTAGAAATGGGTTGAGTTAAGATGCGAGAGCTAGCTAGCAATAAGCCTGAGCCATAGGCCGAACAGTTTGTAATTAATATAAGCCTCTGTGTGTTTCTTTGGGGCTAAGTGGCAGAGGGGCTGCGGATGCAAACCTTGGGGCTAGGTCAGCTAGTCAGGTCAGAAACTCTTTTTTTTTTTTAACATTGTTAAAAATATTTATTTTGACAGTCTATCCTAAGTACAGGCTCCACTGTGTCACAGGCTCGTTGGAATGATGTCTTTCTTATCCATCTAGAGTCTACACCTTCCATGTGGGATTGCTTCCAAATCCAGATGACCAAACAGTCCTTCATCCCCAAAGCAGGCTTAAAACTGATGGTTCAGGCATTCCAGGATCGGCACCCCTGGTGAATCCCAGGTAAATTACGAGAGAAATAAAGCCCCAGCAGATGGCAAACTGGCCGCCCTTGAGAAGCTGCTGCAGCCCCTGTTTGGCTTCTTTGCTCAGCTTCACCATGGCGACGACAGAGCAGTAGAACGAGGAGCCCAGAAACTCTTACTACAATGTTCTTCTTCAGTTCAAAACTGCAAGGAAAGAGCCATGGAGAAAGACTAGAGAAAACTGGGTATTAAGCTTGTCTTAATATTCTTAGCACCAACATTACAAAATTATGATGCTTGAAAGAATGATGGGGGTGTGCGTGACATTTAGTTCAGGCCTCAGCCTCCAGATGAAGTGAGACTTCAGTTATTTGAGACAGATGGCTGGCTGTGTCTAATTTTAGATGGCCTCCAGGAACAGACTGAAGCTTCCCTTAGTGACCAGTCTAAGTCCATGATAATCGGGCTGGAGATGGCAATGCTATACGTGGAGATGTCAGAGGCCATTACTGTCATCTCAATGCAGAACCCGAGGGCAGGACCAACACACTCTACGTAAGGACATGTGTCAGCCTAATGGTCTTTACCTCTATATACACCACTTCATAGCCATAATAGTGTAGAGGCTCTTCTGGGAAGTCCTTTAGGGCAGCTTCAATCCAGCTTCTAATAATTATGGTTTGTGTGTATTCGCATCTGTGTGTCTGTGCGTGCATGCATGTATGCAAATATGTAGGTTAAAGGTCAACACTGGTACCCTCCTCTATCACCTCCACTTTATTTTTAAGACTATGCCTTTCATTGATCCAGGAGCATTCCAGCTATACTGACTAGCCAGTGAGCCCTAGGGACCTTCCTCTTCCCTCCTTCCCAGACACATGCCATGCTTGGCTTTTCTGTGGGTTCTGGGAATTGGAACTCAGGTCCTCTTGCCTTCACAACCAACACTTTAGCTGTTGAGCCATTTCCCAGGCCCCATAGCTCCCCTTGGCTAGTTGGGCTTAGTGAACGAAAGGACAGCTCACCTTCTGCTCTTGGATTTCTTTTGCAGCTTCAGATAGATGGTGATTTATTTCTCATTTGCCTAAGGTAGGCTCCTAAGGACTTCGATTGTCTAATAAAGCATGTCATTGTTTTCTAAAACTGGAAATGCTTACAGAAACAGAGGTATTTAAAGTCGCCATGTTGGTGACTCAAAAAATTTTGTTCTTAGGGACTTCTTCCCAGCACATATTCATATACGTGGAGCCTTTTAATATAGTTTCCACTTGATATCAATGACCTCATTTTTAGTCCTATTAAAAATTTAGCATTATATATTGAGGTTTTTGCCTTTTTCTTAAAATGATTGTATATACCAGTGTATGAGATTTCATTATTGATTTCCCTATGATTGACATAGCCATTTTCTTCTTGTGGAGAATTTAAATAAATTCCAATTAGAAAAAAAAAGAAAGTAAAAATAGAACTGTCATAGGAGCCAGCTACAGCACTCCCAGGCGGGCACCCGAAGGAAGCGCTACAGCAACATGTGGGGTTTGTTCACAAAGAAAACTCAACGGAGGATATTTGAATAGCTAGAACTGGAAATTAATATCTTAAGCAAAACGTGTCAGAAAGACAAATATCACATGCTTTCTCTTACCAGTAGATCCTAGGTTTTACTGTTTATGTAAATTTATAACTGTAGGGAGAGTGTAAGTTGAGAAACCAGAAAGGGCATCGTGAAAGGGTTGAGGAAGGTTTGGGGAGGGGAAAGAAGAAGAGGAAAAAGGAGAGTTACAACCCAGGTGACAGAGTCAGAGAGGGACTGGAGTGGGACCATGAGCAGAGGGCAGGGCGAAGGGGGAGGGGAGTGGCAAGGCGATCCTTTCCCACGACTGGCTCATCTTGCTGCTGGCCCATGTTTCTATTGGCTTGCCTGCCAAGCAGAGCACTCCATGAAGTGCTGCCGGGATCAATAGAGCTCTGAAAAACCCAAAGCTGTTCTTTGGCACTCCCTGGCACTGTAGGAGTGTGTGCCAAGGCTGCGCAGTACCCTCAGTGGTCATGCGAGAAGTGCTGCCTGACGTTTCTAGAGGAAGAGTCCAGGTCCCTCCGTGGGGATGCAAACTTCTTAGAGACAAAAACTAAGTTTTCAAGGAGGGAGAAAGCATACTTTTTCTGGCCTCGATAGGGAAAAAGTACAGTTTCAGCACTGAGAAATGCTGAGAGAAATGATGAGAGCAGCCTTTGGAAGAAGTTATCAGAAATGCTGCACCTGGAGACAAATCGTGACAGCATCTGAAGAGGTCCTTCCCCAGGTGAAAACAGACTTGCCTGTGTGGGTTGGGGAAAGGTACCTCTTAAGTGTCCATAACCAGGCTGGCAGTGTCGCAGTGTCACAGCATGAGGACACATGGATGCACACAAAAGAATCTGAAGTTGTAGGAGAGAGGTAAAGAGCACCATTGTTCAACAAATGTGTAGATGAATGTATCAGTCAGTGCTGTACTGTGGTGGGGAAGGGCTGCCCTATGCTACTTACAAGGTAGAATGTTTATTTTGGCTCATTGTCTTAGAAATTCAAGCCCAAGATTTGAGGCTGGTCATTAGTTGGGGGCTTGGGTGTGTATGAGTGTGTATGATGGAGTGAACACTCACATCTTCATCTACCAAGAAGGTGATAAGGATGTTGGGAGGAAAGCAGAGAGGATGGTGGTTTGAATGGCCCCAATAAGCTCATATATTTGTGTATTTGGTGCCCACTTGAAGCTTTTGGGAAGGATTTGGGAGGTATGGACTTGCTGGAGGAAGTATGTCGCTGGGAGTAAGCTTTGGGAATTTGAAACACAGCCTTCCACTATCTTGGGCTATTTCTCTGCTTCCTATTTGTGGTTTGAGATGCAAGTCCTCAGCTCTTAGCTTCCTGCTCCAGTTGCCATGCCTACCTGATGCTCTGCTTCTCAGCCCTGATGGTGATGAACTCAACCCTCTGTCATTGTAAGGCCAACATGAACGTTTCCTTCTATAAATCACCTTGATTGTGGCTTATCACAATAGAAAGTAACTAAAACACACATAGTCTCCTTCAAGGTCCCCTCCTAGTGACTTAAGGACTTTCATATAAAGCCCCACCTCAAAGGCTTAACGATTTCCTGCACTATAAACATAGGTACCACATCCCTACCAAGTAGGCAATACATTGACCTAAACCATCAGTCCCTGATCTGTGGGTTACAACTCCTTTGGCAAACCTCCTTCTTCAAAAATATTTATATTACAACTCACAATAGTAGCAAAGTTACCGTTATGAAGTAGCAATGAAATTATCTTATGGTTGGGCAGTCACTCCATGAGAAACTGTTTTAAAGGGTCTCAGCATTAGGAAGGCTGAGAACCAATGGTCTAAACTGTAGCAATGAAAATGCCAATTTCTGGGGCATATTGCCATACATACTTCAAGGAAATTAAAGGATGAAAAGAGAAAAACCCAATGAACAGAGAAAGGAAAGTTTAAGAACTCCAGGGCAACATTTTATAACATGTTGTCAAAATCTTTTATTTAAAAATAAGATACAGGTCTAGACAGACCATGTAGTAATTAAAAATATGTACAGCATTTCAAGAGGACACAAGTTTGCTCCTCAGAATCCATGTTGGGCAGCTCACAGCAGCCTGTAACCCTCGCCACAGGGAACCCAATACCCTCCTCTGGCTCCTGAAGGCAACTGTCTCACATGGACATACTCATAGATGTTTATTAAGTTAAAAAAATTAGAGCCTCTCAACTTTTATTTTAAAGTTAAAAATTAGGACCTCCCAACTTTTATATTAATTAATGGTATGTATTAATGATGTGGGATCATTTTTAATAAAGAAACTGTCTTGGCCTATGGCAGCCATCTTAGAAGTAGGTGGGGAAATCCAAGCATAGATTCAGGGGAAGGAGGGTGGAGTCAAGAGAGATGTGATCCAGCCTCCTCACCTTCCCCTGGAAGAAAACAAGATGTAAAGAAATAATAGGTAAGCCACATGGCAGGACAGATTAGTGGAAATGGGTTGAATTAAAATGTAGGAGCTAGCTATCAATATGCTTGAGCCATAGGCCAAACAACACGAGATTAATATAAGCGTCTATGTGATTATTTGGTGCTAAGAAACAGTGGGACTGTCAGTGGGTCCAAACACTGGGACTAGTCGGGGCCAGAAACCTCATATTACAAATTAATTCATAGATATTAGAAGTTTAAATTAAGAAATCTTAAGAAAATATTTACTCATTATTATATTATGATATAAGCATTTGTTTCCTTTAATAAAGTACTTAAATTATAAAATAGCAACAAATATTGATGAAAAAATTAGCAGTATTTCCTCAAACAAAAAAAAAATACTAGGAAGATGACTGTTGACTTACAGATTTGCAAATGTTTGAAAATTTTACTTTAGGGTCTGGAGAGATGACTCTGTGGGTCTAGTGCCCCTCAGCACCCTTGTCAAAGGCTGGGCATGGTCGTGTAAATCTAGTATTGACGCTGTGAAAACAGACAGACTCTTCAGCCAGTTGGCGAAGTTGGGGCTCAGTTCTGCCCTTAGCTAGAAAGTAATTAAGGAAGATAATCAGCATCAAGCTTTAGCTCCATATGCGTGCATATGTGCGTGCACACACAAATAGGTGTACCCACACATGAACTATTGCATACAAACACAAAAACAATTCTTAAGGGAAGTATTTTTTAAATAGAAGATGGCTAGATTCTTTTTGCATATATCTATGTGGTGTGCATGCATGTGTACATGCATGTTTACATGTGTGGAGGGTATACATTTGTGAGAGTGTGCGTGAATGTATGCACACATGTGTAGAGACCCAAGGCTGACATCAAGAGTCTCTCCTTGAATACTTTCTACCTTATTCATTAAGGCAGGGTTTCTCAATTGAAACCAGAGATCATGGCTAATCTACCTAGCCTGCTTGCTCCAGACAACCCCTGTAATTATTCTCCATGTGCTGGGATTACAGATGACCCATCACACCCACCTAGCATTTACATGAGTATTGCATGAATCCTAATTCATCTTATAATAAAAACTAGATATTGGAGAAAAGCAGAAAGTTCAGAGGGACCGAGGAACAAGCCACAGCCCCTTCACACCCAGCTGTTCCTCACTAATCCTCAGCTGATAAGGTCACAGGCAAAGGGCTGCACTCCTGCCTCCTCCTCCCACCTTATTTTTTTCTGCCCAGCTATCTCACTTCTTGGTTCAACTTTCTTAATGCTGGGTGTGTGTGTGTGTGTGTGTGTGTGTGTGTGTGTGTGTGTGTGTCCCAAGTATTGGAACCAAAGGTATAGGATTCCAAGTCCTAGGATTAAAGGTGTGTCACTACTGCCTGACCTCTATGACTAACTGTGTGGTGGCTCTGCCCTCTGATCTTCAGGCAAACTTTATTAGACACTCAATCTATCACCACAAATGGATGCTGAGGATGAGGACCTGAACATCAGTCCTTCCTTGTGCTTATGTGGCAAGTGTCTTACCTACTGGTCCATCTCTCCAGTCTGTCTACCTTGTGTTTTTAAGACAGATTCTTTCACTGTTAGGTGCAATTCTCTGATTTGCCTAGAGTGGCTGGCCAATGAGCTTCCGGGACACTTCCGTTCTGTCTCCTCAGCACTGGCATTGCAAGCTTGCTATGTCACATCTAGATTTTTTTTTTTTACATGAGTCTGGGGACTGGATTTTTCACAAGGGTGAACCCTCATACTTGTACAGAATGCCCTTACTGACTGAGCCATCTCCCTAGCCCTTAGTTATACTTTTAATGGTGAGTTTTCCTGCCCTTTCATGCCTCATTGGCTCTGAGGAACATCTGTCCATCAAGGCAATGTCCTTGTGACTTAATTGAGAGCTGGAAGTCACCCGAACTGCCAAGGAATTAGTCTTCCAGGACTAAATCAGCCTTCAAGACAGTGCCCTCTGGAGATCTGAGCCAGGGCAACGGGGTCTTTGCTATTTCTCTCAAGCCACTTAAAATTCTTTAGAAGCTGCTGTTGATGTCATAATACATTTGTACAAATGGAAAAGACACGGTCACAATTCATAGGGTCATATTTGGTAAGTGGAGTGCGTTTTTATGAATGAGTTGTTTCCATGCTATTGCATTCTCTAGGTAGTTGAACATTTGTATTTTGATTTGATTAAGCAGTCTACCATAACACAAACTGTAATAGGCCTCTTGCATGAACAGCTTCATATAGAACTTCAAAGGCTGATTTTTTTTTTTTCTGCTAAGACCTGTGTTTTTCTGTAGTATTGAGAAAACTGTGAAAGCTTTTTGAAGCTTACTGGACTCAATGTCATCAGGCTTTCTTGTCTTGTAGAGCTACAGCTGGGAATGGAGTGTTAAGTATTCATGCATCGAAAGAGAAATGTTAAACCACCGCTGGCCTCTATATATAGGCTTTCATAAAGCAGTCTAGAAAGCTAGCCCAGTGGTGTAGCTATAACTTCATAACTCAGGAGGCCAAGTCATGGAATTTTGAGTTTAAGGCTAGCCTGAGCTACATAGTGAGATCCTATCTCAAAAAATAAGAGCTGAGAAGATGGCTCTGTAGATAGAAGTTTCTGGCCTATCTGGCCTGGCCTTGGTGCAAGATCTAGACCCGCAGTCCTGCAGCCACTTAGTCCCAAATACTCACACAAAGACTTACATTAATTATAAACTGTTAGGGCTATGGCTCAGGCTCGTTACCAATTAGCTTTTACAACTTAGCTTAACCCATTTCTATTAATCTATGTATTGCTACACAACTCTATGACTTTATACATGTCCCATTACATCTTGCTTTCTGGGTGGCTGACTCTGCCCTTCTTCATCTCTGCTTGGATTTCCCACCTGCCTCTAAGCTGCCTTGCCACAGGCAAAACAGCTTCTTTATTAACCAATGATAATAAAGCATACTCACAGTATACAGAAAGACATCCCACATCATGGCTCAGTGGATCTCCAGAACACACATAAAATGCCAGGTGTGTGTGTAAGCCTCTCTGTCTATCATTTAAGCCTCAGAAGGTGGAAATAGTGATTCTCTGAGCAAGCTGGCTAGTGAGACTAGCCATATCAGTGAGCTCTGAGTTTGACTGAGAGGCCTGTCTCAATGAATAAGGTGGAAGAATGATGATGATTTCTGACATCAACCTTGGCCCCATTATGCACACACATGAAAATGGAAAAGAAAAAACCCAACTAAACACCCTTCTTACCAAAGAATCACGGCCACAATTCTGCTCATGTAGCCTGTCAGTTACTTGTATTTTAGGTATTGATATAGCATAAGGAAGTAGGTTATTTTCTTACTCTTCTGTTGCTATGATAAAATACTCTGACAGAAGCAATTTAGGAGAAAAAGTTCATCTTGTGTCACAGTGAGAGCTTAGAGACCATCACAGCAGGGAAGTCACAGCCCCAGAAGGCTGAGGCAGCTGATTATTACATTGTATCCACAGTCAAGAATCAAAGAGCTGTGAATGCTTAAGCTCAGCTGGCTTTTTCCTTTTCCTGTAGTCCAGGATACTAACCTAGGGAATGATGCTGCCCACAGCAGGCCATGTCTTCCTTTCTCAATTAACACAATCAATATAAATTCTTCAGAAGCATGCCCAGAGGTCTCCCCAGAGGTAATTCTGAATTTCATCAAGTTGACAGTTGAAAACAACTACAACAGATATTTTAGTAGTAAAAAAAAAAATTTGTAGAGAACTGTAGAAGCACAGAATTTCTCACACCCCATCTTTGAACCAAGATGGAGCTGTGATGTGGAATCACAGAGAATCAAGTTTTGTTGGGAGGCACAAGTATACTCCACAAAGGACTGGTTCAGAGCTAGAAATAGCTCAAGCCAAGGAGCTGGTTCCCAGAGCACTGACAGGGTGGCACCAGGGCCAGGGACATTTTCAGTTGTAGTGAAAGGAAAGTTCTGCATGGAAGATTTAGGATTGTGCTGTATTTAAATTTAAACTCTGTGTGGTATAGCTGTGGCCTTGACCATTCCCCCTAAAGCCCATAGGTCTTTATTTCCAGGTAGTGGAGGCTTTAGAATCTGGAGACTAGTACAAAGTGAGGCCAAGGCATAACTTTTGTCATAGTCAACTAGAGTTGTCAGCTTAACAGAAACTTAAAAACACATGGGAAAGAGGAACCTTAACTGAAGAACAGCTCAAATCTGATTGGCCTGTAGGCATGCCTGTAAGGCACCGTGAGTGGTGCCGACCCTTGCTGGTGGTACTGGTTGTCTAAGAAGCAGGCTGAGCGAGTCACAGAGAACAAGTCAGTGAGCAGCGGTCCTTCATGGTCTCCTCTTTAGTTCTCACACCCAGGTCCTTGCCTTGAGTTCTTGCCCTGCTTCCTCTTGTGATGACCTCTAAACTACATGGTAAAAATAAACTCTCAGGATGAACTCTAACCTGTATGGTAAAATAAACCCTTTCCTCCCCAGTTGCTTTTTGTCTTGGATTTTTATCACAGCCAGAAAGCTAACTAGGATGCCTCTAAAATGGATACCAAGGCCTTGGTTGCTTCTTTCTTTCTCTTCACTTCCTGGCTATCGAGATGAACAGACCGCCTTGCTACATGCTTGTCTCATGCTGTCCTGTGCCACCAAAGGGCCAAACAACAGGACCAAGTGACCATGGGCTGAAGCCCCTGAAGTCATGAGCACAGATAAACACTCACTCCTTCTAGTAGGTGCAGACACATTCTCCGACACAGTTCTAGGAAGCCAGTTAGTACATTGTCCTCCAAGCTTGACTTGTACTGAGTCTGGTTGACTAGGACAGTGGAGGGATGTCTTCAACTGGGGAAACCCTCCCAAAGGGGCAAGAAGCATCTGCCCCATGCAGAAAGCACAGAGCCAATACTGACTTCAGTCAAAGATGAATTTTACCTTCTTGTTCCCACTCTGAGTGGCGTGTAGACAACGAGGAAGTTTAAAAAAATGACATGGTCTCCCATGCATTCTTCCTCACTTCGCTTCCCAATCTCCAATGCACTGTCTAAACCCAGATTAGACCAAGAGTTTTAAATTAAATGAGATTAAAGTTTTGATTCAGATGTTATTGAACATTTTAATACCTCCAAATGCGACTGTTATTTAGTTTTAATACTTTTCAGAGGCTGAAAAGGCCATAGGATCTGCTTCAAATACCAAATGAAAGACAGAGGTGTTAGAGAAAAAGAAAGGATTTAAATATTTTACTCCACTTGCTTTGGGTTTCTAACTACACTCCCTGTGGCAGTACAGGGGTCTCTGTGCCTGGATCCTTATCTTTTGTGGTGAAATTTCCTGAGGATTAGTGGCCAGATGTGGGATTTGGTCAGAAGTTATAAATATCATTACAGTTTTAGATAACACTAACAAAACCCCATAGGATAACCCTGACAACTGACAATGTAGACACCTCACTCCCGCCCCCCCCCATAGGGTCTCAGGCAGCTGAAGTGTATCCAGAACTCCATATGTAGCAGAGAATGACCTTGATCAGCTGATGTTCCTTCCTCTACATGCTGAATGTGAGATTACAGGTATGCAATACCATGCTCAATCTTATGAACTAGTGGGGATCAA
Organism: Sigmodon hispidus; assembly: GCA_004025045.1. NCBI lineage: Eukaryota > Metazoa > Chordata > Mammalia > Rodentia > Cricetidae > Sigmodon > Sigmodon hispidus. The sequence goes on from PVIH01000613.1 coordinate 14,538, forward strand.
AGCTGGGGCTTTGTGCATCCTAAACTAGCATGGGGTACACCCCCAGTCTCCAGAAGAAGAAAAAACAAGCAAAAAACATTTTTTCTTTCTTTGCACCATTGTCACCCTTGTGAGAAAAATGTTCAAGTCGAAGTCACAATAAGATGTAGAAAGTAGAACAGGCTGCGGAGTGCCTAATTTTCTTTTTGTTTTGATGACTATGTAATTATAGTATTTAGAAAAACACACACAAAAATCATATAGACTTTACTTTTCAAAAACAAAACTATGATTACACAGTCCATATTTATATTCATTTTGCTGAATCTTTCCATGTTAATACACAGTGATCTGCGTTAGTCTATGCTGTCATTTACCATGATATAAATGTGTCCCCAAAGATGCCTGTGATGGGGGCTGGTTCCAGAGTGGCCATTGCTTTTAATTGGTTGATACATTAAGATGTAGGGAAGTGGTACAAAGAGTTCAGAGCACCAGCACCCATGAAAAGACAAGCATGTTGTCAATCACAAATAACCATAGTACTCTGTGTGTGTATGTGTGTATGTGTGTATGTGTGTGTGTGTAAATAGGTGGATCTTGTGGTGGCTTTGCTTGATGACCGATCTGCCCAATGAGCTCTAGATTCAATGAAAGACCCTATCTCAAAAAAAAAGAAAAAAGATGATGAATAATTGATGAAGGTACCAGTATCAGCCTATGGTGCTTCCACATATGCCTTCTTGGGCAAGCGGATAGATAGAAGGGGGAGGAGGAGGAGGAAGGAGAAAGAAGGGGAAGAAATGGAGAGGTACTTAGACCTCTGTGCTGGACCTTTGGAAGGGATTAATGTAGGACGCATGGGATCCCGGTTAGTCCCCAGAAGAGTGAGCTGTTATAAAAAGAATATGACTGGCTTTCTCACTCTCTGGCTTCTTGTCTTTTCATGTCATTGTGCTCCTTACCAATGCCATGTGTCCTGAGAAGAGGCCTTTAATAGGGCCTAGTACAAGATGGCGACACATTCTTGAACCTTTGGCTCATTTTCTTTATAAAATACCCAGCCTTAGATATTTTGTTATACTAATAAAAGTTGGACTAAGACAGAAAATAAATACTGATGAGTGGAAATCTTGCTATAACTCTATCAGAAAGTGTGGAAATGGCTTTGGAACTAGTTATATGACAGAGGTTGGAAGAGTTTAAAAGAAAATGCTGGATTGTGGCAAATGGAGCTCTGGGGATGACCAACATAAGGACTCAGGAGGAGGATATTAGGAAATTACTGTAGGGTACTGAGTGTCCTGTGGAAACTGCAGTAGTAGCTATCCTTACATTGCTTTAGAGAACTCAGGTGTGTCAATCCCCTAAGGTTTATATATGGTTAAATCAGAAAAACGATCATGGAAAGTATTGGTGGAGGAAGTTTCTGAACAGCAAATATTGATGGACTTTGGAGAGTCTCAGTGAAATAATTAGTTACTGTTTTCATTGCTGGGATAATGTCCTACAAAAGCTCCTCGGAGCAGGAAGGTTGATTTTGGCCTGTGATTTGAGCGCACAGTCCTTCATGGTTCAGAAGCCATGGCAGTTGGAGTATAAGGTAGCTGTCACAAAGGCTGGTGCTAACCTTGCTTCTCCCTTTTTATTGAATCTAGGCCCCCAGCCCATGGGATGGCATCACTACATTCAGGATATGTCTTCCTTCCCTGTCAATTATTTTTTTGAAACATCCTACAGTGCACACTCAGAAGTATGTTTCCATGTAGACTCCTAGTCCCTTGGCACTGACAGTGGATATTAACTATCACACTGAGATGGAGAGAAGGCACATGGAATATGGGTCAGGGAGAGAGGGAGAAAAAAGGATGGAATGGTCTAGAAGTGACCTCTCACCAGAGAGATCAAGGCTGTATCACAGACATCTGATAAAATGGACAATGAAGAGGCCAGGGGGCTCCATCTTTCCCAAAACAGGTCCAGAAGCCTGGAAGGGTAGGCGTCAGGAATAGCCTTGAGACTGGCCCAGGCCACCTCTGGTTCTACTCACACCATCTGGTGAGACATTCTATATAACAAGTCGTTCTGTGTCCTGCCAGTCAGCTCCTAAATAATGACATGGAAACCTAGTATTAATTATAAATGCTCGGCCTTATCTTAGGCTTGTTTCTAACTAGCTCTTATAACTTCAATTAATACATTTCTATTAATCTACTTGCTGTCCTGTAGCTCCTGGGCTTTACCTCTTCTCCCAAATGTCCTACCTCCTCTGCATCTGGCTGGAGACTCCTCCTCCTTCTTCCCAGAGTTCTTTTCTGCCCTGAAGTCATGCTAGCTACTGGCCATTCAGCTTTTTATTACACCAATAACAACAATGCATTTTCACACAGTGTACAAATATCCTACAACAATATCCATGGTGGCTCTGGCTGTGGGACCAGCAATCTCAGCATAACTCATGCCAGCTGGAGGTCTATACTTGTCCCCATGCAGTATTTCTTCAGCTGTACACAGTCTACAGGAAGTAGCAATAGCTTTCCCTGGGACTGTGAAGGTTCAAGCAGAGTCAGCCATAGGAGTAGAGCTGCCGCAGTGAGACCTGAATGGGGTAACTAACACACAGTGTAGCTGCAGTTAGGATCCCAGAGGGAGGAACCAGAAGCTTATAGTGTTCACATGAGAAAGCCAGACACTTAATGGGACAGCCAGGAAATTCCATGGGGGTGGGATGCCTGGGGCCTTGAGAGAACCCCCCACTAAAGTGTGCCTAGAATGTGGTGCTGGGGGTGAAAAGATGACTCAGCTGGTAAATATTTGCTTTTCAGGCATGATGACCTCAATTTAGATCTTTAGGATCCTCGTATAAGCCATGCACATCTGTATGCACATCTGTACCCTTACTGCTGGGAGGGCCGAGACAGTTGGATCCCTGGAGTTTATCAGCAACTCAGCCTAGCCCACTCTATGAGCTCCAGGTTTAGTAAGAGACCGTATCTCAACAAATAAAGTGAAAAGGGGCAAGATGGCTCACAGAGTGGATGTGCTTGCCACCAAGACTGAGTTTGATCCCTGGAACCCATACAGTAGAAGGGAAAACTGCCTTTGGTCATGACCTCAAGAAGTGGAAGGAGCTGCCTGTGTTCATGCATTGAGAGACTCAATACTATTAAGATGTCAATACATACCTCATTGATCTGTGGCTTTAATGCATAACCTCAATCAAAATTGTATTAGATTTTTTTCTTAGTAATTGATAGGATGATTCTAAAATGTGCATTTAAGAGAAAGCAATCTACAGAAGCTACAAGAAGCAGAAATCACTTTTCAAAATGTTAATGTTATGGTAAAGAACAAAATCTACTTCCATTTAGAGTTCATCCAGTTGAATAGGTCAATGACCTGGTTGAGGGACAGTCCCTAGGAAGGTGGCTTCACCTTAAGCCATGCTAAAGAGATAGGTGGACATTTCTACCCCATGATTACTGGGCCTGCAAATCTTGGCTGTATGAGAAACAGTCATATACCACAGACTCAAAGTTAGTTAGCATTACAATTTCTTCCATTGTGGTGATATTTGGTTTGTGCTTTGATAAATATAGCTTACCTGAAGATCAGAGGGCAGAGCTAGCCACTAGTTAACCATAGAGGCCAGGCAATGGTGGCACACACCTTTAATCCCAGCACTTGGGAGAAGGAAACAGGAAGATTAAGAGTTCAAGGACACCCTGGGTTACACCTGGGATCTTATGCTTTTGATCCCAGGATTTGGGAGGCACGTGCATTTAATCCCAGCACTAGGAAGGTGGATACAGGAAGTGATCTGGCTGGGCAGAGAGAGGAATCTAAGGTGGGAGGAGACAGGAGCTCAGGTCTCTTCAACCTGAGGATCAGAAAGAAGTAAGAAGTCTCTCTAGTGGCTGGCCATCTCTCTGATCTTTCAGCATTTACCCTGGGGGAGGGGGGAAACAAGAGAGATGGGCAGAATAATTATCCCTTTAACGAGATAATATGCTTTTCCTTCCCCAGATTCCTACCCCTCAGCACATCCCTTCAAACCACCATGAGGTTTTGTTGACTTTTCTTTCTGATCCCAGCCAGAGCCCAAGTATGCCTTTTCTGGTACTTTGGGCTTTCTCTGAACTCCCCTCATCACAACGTGGCTCCTGTCTGAATGTCTGATCTTCAGGTCAGCTTACTATCGTTTGGCTTCCCCTTCCCACTTCCTTCTCTATTTCTCCTCTCTGGGAAACTGTGGATATTTGCAACTTACCTGTCCCAGGGTTTTTCCTTTCAACACTAATAAGATAGCCCTTGAGCTTTTGTTTCTGTGTGTTTTTAAATTCTTTTACTAAGGAGACTAAGAACTCCAAGAGGGGACTCCGACTTCCTCAGTATTATCTATACCTTGAATGTTGGCACTTGTAATGCTCCATGTTTTGAAGACAGCAGAATCAGTGTCCATCATCACGGCTTACTTTATAATGACATTCAGCAATCAGCATGAAAGATTTCTGTGACCATGTGGATGCTTTTTTTAGCCTGTGTATGCCACGTAAACAATCAATGTGTCAACCAGCTGGAGCCTCTAATTAATGTCACTCATGCCGCTCTTTATCTGGTAGTAGCATCCAGTCCTATAGACTGTGACTTAAGTGACATCACACTGTCACCTTTAGATGTCAATGTCAAGTCTCAGCCTCTGACTGACTGGTTTCCCACAAATCCTTCCTTATATTTGATCAGTTGTCTAGAGCTCAGGGCAACATCTTGTGTTGATCCGTTTACTACATGATCCCAATGAATGGAGTGAAGTATAAAAAGAAGGGTTCAGGAACCTCCATAGATTTGACTTTCTAGAAACACTCCAGTCCCTGTCCTCGCTAGTACATATGGTCACTGTATAATTGTGGTTGATTCAACTGTTGGCCATTGAGTGCTGAACCATCTATTTAGCCTCATTAAAAATATTTAATAAAAAAAAAGGAGACTTCACTTTTAAATGTGCACTTTATTCAGAGCGCCACCAGTCTCAGAAGAGGGCAGGTGTAAAGTCTGACGAGCTGCCTTCCAGCTCATCTCCAGCCAGGTGATTACAGGGGTAGGGAGGAATGGTCATCCCAGGGTTCAATCTTGTCCCTGTGAGTGGCTCTGAGAGTCAGGGAGCTCATGCACTTCTTCCTACCACATCCTCTGGGTAGCAGGGGTTTTGCAAACATCAAGGTCACAGAGGTTTATATTTCCCTTGGGTTTGTGTTCTTTTGATTACATTGAGATCAAGGGCTAACTCAGAGCAAACAAACCATTTGCCTCATGGCATGTGTGTGCTCAGCTACCTTCACATTCAAAACTCAGAGCAATGTGTTCTTCTAATAAAGAGTATAGAGTAGCCCCTCTGTCCCCTATGCACTGGCTAGGCTGGACCTCAGCCTCAGGATCTGAACAACCAGAATCTTTGGCCGATTTAAACTCAGTTCACAGAAGCAGGGTAGGGTGTCCTCTTCCTTAGCGTTCATACTCCAGCATCATCTCTACCTTTGAATCTGGACTTCAACCAGAAGAATGCAAAAGTCCAGTTTGACTTCCACAAACATTGCTAATGCTTACAGTTAGAAATGACAGCAGTTTTTAAAGTGGTCTAGGTGTAGCAGCATCATATATTTGTTTTCCCAATGCGCAGAAAGCTGAGGCAGGAAGATTATGAATTCAAGAACCCTTGGGGGACTGGAGAGATGGTTGGGAAGTCAAATGCACTTGCTGCTATAGGAGAGAATTCTAATGCAGTTTTCAGACTTACACTGGACAACTCATAACCTCCTTTAATTCAAGCTCCAGGGAACTCAATGCCTTCTTCTGGCCTCCACAGATACTATGCTCATGTGCACACACACACATACACACACACACACACACACACACACACACACACACACACACACACACAGAGTTCAAAAAGAGATCTGCCTGGAGCGAGACCTTGTCTTAACTCCTATCCCTCCTGCCAAGGGCCGGAAATGGAGCTCATTGTGTCATGACACTGATCTGAAAATTAATGAGCTTGCATTCATGAAGCTCTATGCTCATGGCTTGATGCATGCCTGATGTTAGATAGAGGCATAAGTAAATGTGAGCTGCATCCCCCATCCTGTGCAATCATGCATTTTTGAAATGTTTTCCAAATTGTTGGTTCCTTTAGGCTAAATATATCTACATTGACTGGTTAAGAAGTGGGTGTGATCTGTAACTCTAGAGAAGCAGGGGATGTGTCTCTGTATTGCGACACATTCACAGACACCTGAAATAATAAAATTAGTAAAGAGAAAGGTTCGTGTTGGGTCAGTTTGAGAGGTTGGTGGATTCTATTGTTTTAGGCTAAAGGAAAAGTAACACATCAGGGAAGAAGCCATGGCAGATCCCATGCTATAGCTAGGTTTCAAAGGAGAACAAGGTAGATGCTGGGTCCCGTCATTCCTATCAAGAGCATGCCCCAGAAACCTAAGCTGTTCCAAAGGCTTTGCCTCCTTAAGGTCACACAATCTCCCAGTGCCATATGGAGACCAAGCTACTAGCACATGGACTTTTATAGGATGTTTAACAAGGATACTATATCAACAGATTCACAAAATCAGATCAGAGAGGGCCTGGTCTGTATGACACAGTGGACCAGTTCATTTAGCCAGTTAGTGGATGTGTTGATACACAGTCAGCTTCCAAGCCCAGACATGGGGGACCCCTGAGGGCAAGGTCTTACTTTCCTACAGTGTCAGCTGGGGGTCACACCCTGGCTCCTGAAGGCTGCTATGAGCCCTTTGCTTCCTGGAAGATGCCATCTTCTGAGATGCTAAGCCGACAAGGCCCTGTGCATTCTCTACAAGCTGAAGCTTATTTCCAACAATAACTTGATATATGAACTTCTCTTATCCTCCCACGTTTCCTCCTGGGGTAGATGTTATTAATATTCTCATTTATGAATGAGGAAACCCAGTCATGAGAGGTTAAATCACTTACTTCAAATAAGTCATTAGTAGTAGAATTTGGATTTGACCCAGGCAGTCTGATCTAGGATTTGTATTTTTATCCAAAATATTATCCTGGCTAGATATAGGATGAGAAACCTTGGTATAAAAGCCATTTTAATTTTACAAATCTTAGGTATATGAGTATGTGGGGGGAATCACAGAATATATATTTGTTCAACTTTAAGATGGACCCCCCCAGTGTAAATGTGTATTTGTATGGGTGTGCATGCACTTGTGTGTGCATGGAGGACAGAGGAGGGCTGTTCTTTTTCAGCAATGTGGTCCAGTTTGGCATTTTTAGACAAGATCTCTCACTGGTCAAGTAGTCTAGGCTGGATGACTAGGAAGCCCCAGGGACCCTCTTATTACCTGCTCCCTAGGACTGGGATTTCAGCTAGAGGTTACCAGGCTGTGCTTTTGTTTTCCCCCCATCAGGTTCTGGGGGCTCAGACTCTGGTCCTCACACTTTCAAGACAAGAACTTCACTGACTGAGCCTGTCTTGAGTCACTCTATTCTGCAGTGACCAGATCCCTATGTGCATGTGAGTCCTGCCCCACCCCAGTGAGTCTGTGCTGAACATGAAGGTTGCAGATGTGTGCCCCTAGTCCTCCAGGCATCTCCTTGGGGCCAATGTGGCTCTTTGAGGAAGCTGTGGCCAGTACCCTCCCTTTCAGCCTGTGTCCCCCTTCCTGTGTGTCCCCTATCTGGACAGAGCAGCCACAGTGTCACCCTTGTAGTGTGCTCTGGTCTGTTCTACTTTACTAAAAAGTACCTATTGTTCTGTGTCTGGCACAATAGTCTCTCATTTGGGTTTTTCCCCAACAGCTTTCCTTCCTTATTTTTCTGCTCCCTGTCAGTCAGCTCCTGACATTTTGAAAGTCAATATTTACACTAGCCATGTCTATGTTTAATTTATATAAAATGGCCCCTGTCATGTGCACTTGAAGAACTGGGCCATTTGTCACACATCATTTACCAAGCTTTATTTTTTTCTACAATTACTTGCTCTTGATGGGACATTTATTTATAACAGAAAGCAGCCTTCTTTTAAAACATTAAAACTTGAAGAACATTTCAATGAATTCTCTTCAAATTCTTACTGTCTAGAGTTTTTCTATAACATTTCATTAGTGTTGACAGTTCAGTTCTATACAAGTGGAATTTGGGGGTTCAAAAGGGATGCCTTTTCTCACACAGCAGGCAAATAAGAATTTTCTTCCTGCATTGGCTCAGTGACTGGAACCTAATCTCAGACTCTCTGAGCTATGTTCTGAGGGCCCTGCTGCCTTAAATTCTGATGGTGTGAGAAATCAATCAGTTCCTGCCTCTGAGGCTTTCTGCTGCTGTCCCCAGACCAAGGGGCCTTCTAATTGACACACGGACATGCAATGCAGGAACACAAAGGCATCTCCAGTGGGAACCTTCGGGTATTAGAACCTCCGAAGAATCCAGACTGGGCTGCTGGCATGGGCATATTTGCTCTTTTTTAGGAAGTTTTCTTTCTCTCTGTCTCTCTGTGTTCCATTGTGTGTGCATGTATATGTATACATGTGGAGTTCAGAGACATCTGCCTTGTTTTTGAGACAGCTTCACTTGTACCCAGGGCTTACCAGTTCAGCTGGTCTGGTTGGCAGAGAGCCCTAGCACCTTCTATTTTCTGCCTCCTTGGTGCTGGGATCATAAAGGATCTCCCTCTGTCTGTGGGTTCTGGAGATTGAACTCAGGTCCTTATGCTTCTGCTGCAAGAACTGAGCCATCTCCCCAGTACCAGCAAAAGATGATCTGCAGATGAGAATCTTAGGTTGGGGTCCCACAGGCATAGGCTGAGATTGGGGTACATGGGAACCACCAGTGGGAAGGTATAGTGTCTTGCAACAGCTGTGAGAGACTGAGGGAAGCACTGTCAGAAAGGGATGCTGCACCAGGCTGTACAGGTTAGCATAGCTTTGGCCACAGATGGTGCCACTGAGTAGCTTTCAAAATTTTAAATTTATTCTGTCCTTTATTGCTGATAGTCCCGTTCTTCTTGATTGCACACATCTAAGTATCTCTTTGGCCAATTGACTCTTAAACCAAACAGTAATACTTCCTGGCAAAGATTGCCATGAATTTTAGCATTCAGAGCCTGAGTAACAGTTGGTTTTGGCCATCACTTATACTGCGTTAAGAACCACCTAGGGCATGACTAAGATGTCCCCTTTAGTTGAGTGTGTCTTTGAAGGTATTTCCATATAGGAGGAGCTTCAGAGAGGAGAGAGCCTGGGTGTGGAAAGCATAACCCCATGGGCTATAGCCTTAGACTGAATGATAAAGAGACAAAAGAGAAAGATAGCTGAGTACCAGCATTCATTGCTCCTTCCTCCCGGGCTGCAGACTCAGTGTAGCTGGACACTTCCCACTCCGGTTGCCATGATTTCCCCATTGTGATGGACTGAAGTCTGTGGACCACAAGGCCGGAAAAGACCCTATACCCTTAAGGAGATTCTTTGTTCCTCCAGAAGTGAGGAAAAAATAATACAGCCTGGGTGAGAGACACAGCAGCTGTGAGAAGATGTTCCAATCCAAACCAGGGTCTACTGCGATGTGCTTCTGCGTGCCGTCATTCCTGAGAGCAAACTGTAGTCACTTCCTGCAGTGGGCACATATCCTCTGTGCCATGTTCGTGGCAAGTGTACATGGTCTGATTGACAGATGGAGACCCAGGGCAATGACAAAGCCAAGGGCTTCAAGAAGGAGAGATTCAGAAACAGTTGCTCTCGCTGGAACCAGAATGTATTTGATTACAAAACCCAAGAAGTCCAGTTAATATTGACTTAAACAAATATGGTTTCGTGTTTCCCATGTGGTTCTAATACAAGCAAAACCACCATGCCATCCTCAGCATGCTGTCTTCATTCTCAGTGCACCTGTCATGGTCTCCTAACAGACGCTGTTGCCTAGGCCTCTTTCATGTCAGACGCAGGAAGAACAAAAAAAGAAGAAAAAAAAGACTGATAGCAACCAGCTCTCACTTAGGATTCTTTGGACACAACCGTGGCAGCCCATGCCTGTCCCCACCAAAGGAGAGGCTGAGAAATGCAGCTTTGGGCTTTTGTGTCATCAACAATAGAGACAGGGATAGGATAATAAGGTTCTTGTGGCATCGGCTATTTTTGTGTTGTTTCAAGACAAGATCTCACACAGCCTGGCTGGCCTCTAACTTGCTATGTAGAAGAGGCTTGCCTTGAACTCCTGACCTTTGTGCCTCCATCTCCTGAGTGTTGGGATTAGAGATACGTGCCCTACACCCGGCTGGAGCCTTTAGTTTTCAACATTATGTTTTGAGCAGATAGTTATATTGGTAACTAACAGTGTACTACTTTGGATAAAGAAAAACAAGGCAAGCTAAAATGTCTAGAACACTTGTCCTCTAGGGAAGGGAACAGACCAGAGACTTGCCATCTACTCAACATGACAGAGTCTACCAGGAAGAGCTGGCTCTCCCACGCAGTTCCAACTAACAGGACCCAGAAGATGGACTTGGCCGATTGGGCAGAGAAGTAGTTGGCTAGCACCACTTTGAAGAATGGACATCCATCTTTTATGTGATGGTGGGTGATTCTTTCCTTTGTAGCTTTGGGGAACGAGTAGGCAGTTGGGTACTGAGAGTCTGAAGTGTTTTGTGAAACATTTAGGAGGATCTGTCCAGTATAGAGTTGGAATATGATGGTCAGGACTGATTCATGCCCCACGCACCAAGCATTCCCTGTGGGTGAGCATTCCCCATTCCCACAGTGCAGCTTGTGCCCATGACAATCACCCTCAAAATGCAGAAGAGAAACTGAAGCAGACAGAAGCTAACTAGTGGTCTAAGGTTACAAACCAGCGAAACCAATTATTCATTCTACAGGTACTTAACAAGCCACACTCAAGAGCCAGGTGCTGCTCCAGGTGTGGGAGGCACATCGCTATAACAACGACATAATTCTTACCCTTATGACACATCCATCTTATTATAGATAAACGCCACACTACTGCACAATAAATAAAGTTGTAACCTAAGGAAACAACTGCTTTGTAAACCATGTAACTGTTTTGTAAACTGAAGGTGACCTTGAATTCTGCATTCTCCTGTTCTACTTTCCCAAGTGCTGGGTTTACAGTTGGGAACCATGACATCTGACTCTGAACCCTTGGGCTTCTTCTTTCCATGTGTGTATATGGATGTGTGTGGGGAGGGCACATGTGAAAGTGTGTGTGTACATTTGTGTGTCCATGGTTGATGTCAGAACCATCACCTTTTATCTTATTCATTAAGGTAGGGATCTCTCAGTCAAATCCAGAGCTTTCAGATGGACCAGTCTCCTTAGCCAGCTTGCTCTGGGGATCCTCTGTCTCCTTCTGAGGCTGAAATTACAAGAGGATACCATGACACTCAGCATGAGTGCTGGGGTTCAGATATCAGGCCCTCAGGCTTCTGGGCAGCAAGTGCTTTCACCACTGAGGCACCTCCCAGACCCTGCTGCTGCTGGTCTTTAAAGGAGAAGTCTGGGAAGAATTTGGGTTCATTTGCCATCTTTGAAGTTCAGAAGGATTTATTTTCATTTCTGAAGATGAGAACCCAGGCTGCAGCTGCTGAAGGAGCCCTGGCTTCTGACCTTTTATTATGAAGCCGTAGTATATTGCCATTTGATCTTATAACTTCCTGTGATCTATATTGGGAAGGACTTGAAATGAGAAATGAGAAAGTAAATCTAGCAGGGAGGGAACTTTCAATCTAGAGATGAAGGGATGTGGAGTAATGTCCTTACAGATTTCAAAGCCTTTTTAGCTATACTTACATTGTCCTTCAGTGATCCCAGGGCACTACACAAAGGCACTATGTTTGATGTTGCAAGAGGAAGAGTGTTTTGAATAGTTGAGGGCAGAGTGTGTCATATCTATTTTTCTTCTTAAGTTTATTTTACTTTTAAATTATGTGCATACGTGTGTGACTGTGTGTGGGTTTGGGAACATATGTTTAGATGCCTTCAGAGGCAGAAAAGGAGATTGGATCCCATGGAGCTGGAGTTACAGGCAGTTGTGGGCGGTGGGAACTAAACTCTGATCCTCTGCGATGCAGTGCTTAACCACTGAGCTATCTCTCCAGTCCAACCTTAGATCTTCTTAAACACAGTTGTGGGAGAGATGAGATAGGCTGGGAAGTTGGTGCAAAAATGGAAAATTGTTCTATAGAACACAGTAAAAAATGTAGAGCAGGCTACAAAGCAAGACTTAGACGATGATAAAATTACTCTAAATATGCTTTCCTTTCTGCTCCCTCACTGTGCAGGTCTTGAGACTGTGTTGCTGTTGACGAGGGGTGTTTTCCATGTGGTATAACATCTCTGTCGTCAGGCCCCTCTTCACCAGGGTGTGGATCTCTTGCTATCTCTTGTCAAGTTGTTCACAGATGCTAGTTTTGACTTGGAGATGTGCCTGGGCTGATTTGGCAGTCATTTCTCTTGGTTGTGCTGGGGCCACCCCTTGACTGCCTTAGCTGAGAGGCTGCCTACTATGTAGTGATGTCCTTCTGTGTTTGCAACCAGACTCTCAGCCCCTGCTCTGAAGGCGTACCGGGGCAGATGGCAAATGCTTCCTCAGGAGGCAGTTAGCCTTTCAATCACATGGTCAGCCATAGGTGAGGGCTGGAGATCCACTCAGGAATTTTCCAATTGTTTGTGCAGCCCTGGGCATGTGGCCTGTTCTGTACACTAGAGTGAACTTCTATATTTCAGGGAGCATATCAGAACTTAAAAAAAAAAACTAATGTATTTTTTTCTCTTTCCATGTTTCATGTGGTATGCATGTAGACTTATGTATGTTTCTGTATGTGTGCGGATGTTGTGTATATATGATGTGTATATATTGAGGTCCAAGAATGATGTCAGAAATCATTCTGAATTGTTTGTCCACCTCATTTGCTAAGACAGGTTTTCTCAGTCAAACCTAGACCTTGTGGATGTGGCTGGTCTTGCTAGTCAACTTGCTCTGGAGAGCCCTAGTCTTCACTTTCTGAGGCTAGAACTGCAAGCTGACCACCTCACCTCCTTGGAATTAAATGGGTCTGGGCATCCGAGCTCCAGTTGCAATGCTCCATTAGCAAGTGCTTAGCCACTGGCCCCTACTAGCCCGTTTCGGTTTGCCAGGGTGCTTCCACCCTCATTATCACCATGTCCCGCAGCTGTGATGAGAAACAATTGCTGCTGAGGTGTTGTTGTTTTCCCATATATCTCCAAGAAAAAACTGGTTTGTACCAAGCAAGCTCTGAGTTGGGTCACAGAGAAACCGTTGGGGGAATTTCCATGGTTGTACCAGAGAGAACAGGGGAGGACTAGTGACATTGAGGAGCGCCAGGCTGCCGGCTGCCTCCAGTCGCTCTAGGTTGTCAGTCTCCACTGTGATCCGTAGATTTTTTTAAAGCTATCCTTGAGCCAAGGGAAGAAATAAGAGTGAGTGACTTACAGAAGGAAGGGGTTACCTTGGCTCACAGTTTGCGGGGCCAAGGACCAGCAGCAGGGCTTCACGTCTGGTCACATTCCATCTGCAGCCCCGAAGCATACACTGATGAACGCTGGTGCTCACATCACTTTTCTCTTTGTTATTGAGCCCAGGACTTCAGCCTATCAGATGGTGTACTTACGTTAGAGATGGGTCTTCCCATCTCTTTTAACCCAGTCTAGAACTCGCTCTCAGACATTACTAGAATTTTGTCTCTTAGGTAATTTTAGGTCTTGTCACATTGACAATCAGTGGTTTTTATTTTTGTTTTTTTCTTTCTTTTACTGAAATAGATTTTTTTTTCCTCACATAGTATTTCTTGGTTGTGGCTTCATCTCCCAGTCCCTCCCCTCCCCTATGGTTTCCTTCCCTTTCTGTCTCTCATTAGAAAACAAATAGGATTCTAATACAAGGGATAGTGATACAATAAAATATAAGATAAAAAACTAGCAATCAGAATAGGATAAAACTAACAAACAGAAGGAGAGGAGCCCAAGAGAAAGTACAAGAAAGAGATACCTACTAATTTATACCCTTAGGAATTCCATAAAAACACTAAACAGGAAGCTAGAATATAAATGCAGAGGACCTTGTGCAGACCTGTGCATGCTGCCCCGGTTTCTATGAGCTCCCATGAGCTCTGGTCATGTTGATTTAGAGAGCCTTGTTTCCTTGGTTACCCTATCCCCTTTGACTATTATACCCTTTTAGCCTCCTCTTCTTCAGGGTTTCTTGAGTCCTGATTTGAGGATGGGGATTTGATGGAGACATTTCATGTAGGGCTGGAACCCAGGCATCTCATTCTCTGTACAATGGAGTTGACGATCAGTATTAAGTAAGCATCACAGACACTGTGGCAGACAGACGTCATGGAATATGTGGTGAACTTCAGCAGGAGAAATAAAGAAATTCTGGAGTTTGGAGTGACACCAGGCCTTCTGGCAACTATTATTTTGATTTTGATAAATAGCTTTTGGCTTATTACCATGGCTTTGTAGAGATGACCATCTGAGCAGAGGGGGACCAGAGTGGGATGGGACGTTCATAATGTGTGGTCACTTGACAGCTCAGCTCTTGCTTTGGTGTCACATGGCTATACCTTTCATCACCCCCTCAAGTCAGAGTAAAGCCATGACTCCCAGCAGACCCCTGTCCAGGCAAGGTGAATAATAAAATGTGTTATTTTGCCTGGAAAGTGTTTCACAATATTTTCCGTCAGTACTTAAGAGGGAGTTAGTCGTGTACTTTTGGCTTGCTCCAGAATATGACACAGGCCATCTGTGAGACAGACTTGCATTTTATCTTTCTGCCACATGGCCACAGGGAACTTCTATTTTCAATATTTAAAAACTGTGTGATATCATGGACATTACTCCATGAGCTCCTGTAGCATATTTTATGATGGTTAAAAAGTACACATTCTTGCATTTAATCACCTCCAGTAGTCTGGGCTAATTTGAATCAATTTCTTTTTAAGAATTTCATTAAGTGCAGTTTTGGAGTAAATATCTTTAGTATATGTCTTTATATAGATACAGGATTATGTCTACAGGGTAAATTCAAACAAGTTTGTTCATGTATCTTTTATTTAATTTGAAATTCTTGAATATGTAAAGTTCTGTGCACAAAAACGATTTTGTCTGCAGGGTGAACTTCTATAGTTCTGCGCATTCCTTTGTTTTATACTTAATTTTAACTCATTGAATAGTTAAGCCCTCCGTAAGTTGTCTGGCAATAACGGGAGGTATACGCATGCTAAATAAAGTATGAGGAACTAGGGTCGTCACGTAAGTTCCTAATTTTATCGGCTGTTGTTTCTGTTTATCTGTAGTCTGGCTTTCTGTGGTTTCAGTTACCATGGTTAGCTATGGTTTGAAAATATTAATAGAAAATTCCGTAAGCAAACTATTCAGGTTTCCAGTTGGTGTTGTTTTGAGTAGCATGATGAGAATTCACCCACTCCTACTGTCTTCCCAGGCCATGAATTACTCTTTGTTCAGAGAGTCCATGCTGTGTATACTACCCACTCGTTATTTACTCGGTAGTCTTTTCAGTGAGGAGATCAATTATGTCACAGTGCTTGTGTTCATGTGATTCTTATTTAATATTGTTCTCAAAGCTAGTTATTTGGACATGTCAAATAGAGGTTGTAAGGTACTTCTTTCATGTGAAAAAACAGGTCATCATAGGTATCTATGTGTAGGAAAACTTGAGCTTGGAACATACATAGAGCTTGGAACTAGAATTTCAGGCATTTAGTTGTAGTGGAGAGCAGGTACTATTACACTTTGACCTTAAGGTGTGGCCTCTTGGCCAGCATAGATCTGGGTATGACCAGAGGACCATAAAATGAACCAAGATTGAAATGTAGTAAATGTTCACAATGCATCAAACTAATAAACCTAGCTGCTGGATGGTCTCATGAACCCTTCTAGACCTAGGTTCTGTTCTCCTGCTTTGCTCTCAGTCTGGGAGAGTGACTCATGTGGTCTCTACTAGAGTTTGATAAACTATAGTTTGTAGGCCATATGGTGATAGTGTCACATCCAAAATATCTGTTGAAGAATTTTCTGTCTGTTCACGCTGTACCTGCAGATAGGATTTATATTAGAAAGCCTGTGGTCAGACAGCTAAATTACATATAATTTGGATCTCTACAGAAAGGTTTGCCAGCCCCTAGGTTTAGCTTGCTGTACCTCCCGCCCTCTGGGTTCCCATTGGGTTCATCACTGGCAAGAACTGGAGAGAGAGAGAATTGGCTGGGGAAGGGAGTTACAGGCTTTACTCTAGTGACTGCTTCACTGTGTGGTTGCCAAAGGATGTTTGTTTCTGGATGGAAGAATCCCAGCTCTTCCTAGGACCCTCTCTCTCCAGTTGGTTCTGCTTCTGGGTTCTGGTGATTTCACTCCCAACCCTAGCCACAGACCCAGAGATAATACCTCTTGCTGTCCTGAGCCTTGTGGCCCTGCACTATTTCCTGTGGTTTTCTTTTGCTTTGTCATTTCTATGTAAATAGCCTTTTATGGAACTATCCTTAATTTATCTTAATTCACTCATACTCTGTTCTTGCTAGGATTCAAACTGAACAGCAGGTTACAGCTTTATGTACATATTGTGACCTGAATTTGATCACATAAAGAAAACCCCGACACGACCCTCGCAAGGAGAGCACGTGGCTGTCTGTGCCTGGGGCGAGTGTCACTAACCCTCATTAAGTTCTTTCTTTTGGTTGAGTCCTTGTGACAAACGTATGAATTTTTGCTTTAATAGAAAGAAACAGTGGGTAATAACAACAAAAGCATAAGCCACTAGACATTTTTGTGGTTAACTGGGTCCAAAGTAGCTGTGTCATAAAATTAGATGTTGCCTTTCCTGGGGAGGAGGAACATATTAATGGAGGGATTTCTCACTCAGGTTTAGCCATGTCACTGTTTCCCTCTTCATACACATGTATACCTGTGACTGTCCCCACCATGCACACAGGGGAAGTGCCTCAGCTCCTTACTACCATGACTTCAGCCACTGACACTAATCTGGGGCCAAAGGCAGTGTGATGCACCTGCTGTGCGGATGGGGTACCTATATTTAGTGATACCCGCATGGTGGTGATGCTAATGTCTGCTTGGTCTCGAGGCTCTGGGTCCCCAGTTCTTGCTTGTTAAGTCACTGTCCTTCAGAGCACACTGTCCTCTGTCAGCATGTGTCCTGAGAGAACAGCACTGTGCTGGTTACCTGCTATTCCAAATTCAGTGCTCTGTGGGGATTCTTGGGCTCGTTCTTCAGCATGGCTCACCAGCTCTGGCTCCCAGATTTCCTGATGTGTACAGTTTCATCAGGAACAGTCTGGCCTTGCTGTAAGTTTATTTTCCAGAAGGCTAAAAGCTCATGCAAATTGGTTTGTGGTGATTGGGAATCTTTGCCCATGTCAGTGATTTTTATAGGAAGAGCTGGGCAGTGAGAGCAACAAACCAGGAAAGCACCAGACAGGTGATTGGTTGTTGTAATCAAGGAAGCAAGATGGACCACCAGCTCATAAATACAGGGAGACTTTTATTGATTATAAAAGCTCAGCTTTAGTTTAGGCTTGTCCCATTAGCTTTCATAACTTAAATTAACCCGTTTATACTGATCAACATTCTATCACATAGTGTTAGCTCATCTTCATACTGCCTATCCTGCTTCCTCTGAGTTTGGCTGGCGAAGCCACCTTCTTCCCAGGATTTTCTCTCTCCCAGAAGTCCTGCCTAGTTATTGGCTGTTCAGCTTTTTATTACACCAGTCACAGCAACACATCTTCACGTAGTGTACAAATATCCCATAACAGACAGGATAAGTAGGAGAAGCCCCGGATTGACTGGTGTAATACTCTGAACAGTGTAGACCTAAGCATCAGGTGGATCAGCACAGATGAGGTAACTGTCTCCTAGGCAGGGAGCCATGAATGAAAACCTCCTGCTGGCTTACTGAGACTGTGCTAGATGGGGGAGGAGTGAGCATGAAGAGCTGGGGCAGATGGTGTAGAATATTTAGTCTGAAAAGCTCTCTGAGACTCATCACTTAGCAGAGGTCCCCTGGAAAGCCCTGGATGCTTACTTCCCTGGCAAGAGGCCTCTGAATGGAGGGGCAAGGCTCGGGGTGCAGATCGACGTGAAGTTGTGGCTAGCTCCTTCAGCTCTTTGCTGTTCATCTGAAATAGGGAGGGAAGCTCCTCAAAACAAGAGGACTCCAGACAGGGTTTTCGGGTGCTATGATAGGTCACAGATAGGATTTAAGGGTGATGCTGACTCCTCTGCGTCTACACTGTTAGTGTCCACTCCAACAGACACCAGAAACAGGTCTTGAGTCAGAAATTGCCCTACTAAGCAGCTTGGAGAGTGAAGGGAAAACAAACTGCTGGAAAGGGCAGAGCACGAAGTTCTGTGTGATTCCAAGGCATCTGTTCGTCTTCCCCACTCTGCAGAAGAGGAACGAGAGCTGGCCAAGGGTACCCGCCTCTCCCCAGGCCCACCGGAACTAAGTGGTGGGTTTTCTCTGATGGCAAGGACTATTTTATAACTACCACACTCACTAATTTCTGCTCCAGTGGCCATCAAGGAGAAAATGCCCAGGAGGTTGGAGTAAATGCCATCAAGTTATTTTTCTTCCTAATGCAGTGCTTTGGGGCTTTGGGTGGAAGTTGATTCTCATTTTTTTTTTTTTTTTAGGCAAATGTATTTATCCTTATCAGAGTAGCCCTAGGAAGCTCTTAGCAGATGAGTCTCCAAAGCCTGAAACTACCCAGGAGAATGTATTTTGCTAAAAGCCTGGACAGCGTAGAGAAAATGATAAAAAGGACCACATTGGGCAGATAAAATACCAGTGGCAGAAGGGCCTGAGGCAAAGGAAATTGAAAGAAAATGGAAGAAATGACAGAGAAATTACAGCACTGAGAATATTCAAGTGTATCCCCCGGAGAGCAGAAATGACATGAATTTTTAGGACAAAATAGTAACACTAAAAAGTGCTGAGTCGTGCCTACCTGTTACTTTTCATTTCTGGCTTCGGCTACGAGGTGTCTTGGGTTTAGTGGTACATACCTCTGGGTGTGTCTGCAATGATGTTTCTAGAAACAGTTAGATCCTCAGGGCTCTGACATAATCAACAAACTAATTCCTCAGTGGACTCAATAATGGCATGAGTGGAAGGGGGTGAAAAGTACCCGGATGAGCCTTAGCTGTAGAGGGAGCACGCTACCAGGAACACTTCCTTGGCAGTCTATTAGGATAGCCATTTTCTGTCCTGCTCCTTTTTCTTGGCTTCCTGATTGAACTGTCCTGCTGCACCATGGGTGTGCTCCCAACCACGATGGGCTGACACCTATGGAAGCTGCTGGTCCTCTGTAACCCGTTCTCTCAGTCAGTTCACTCAAGGTGAGGAGTGACTAAGAGAGAGACCTCCAAAGGAATGAGAATCAGAGCAGACAGGAAGCAGGGGCATCCCTGGAAGGCAGGCCAGGAACCCCCAGGGAGACTCACATACTGTACAATCACTGTGACATTTGTTATGAGTGGATAAAAGCTTCCATTTGATTATGACATGTAAAAATTAACCTGAGAGCCATCTTAACTTTAGCCCCTCATAACTGGGTATTCTGGATATTTTCAAGTATTTGCTTATGGCTTATATCCCCCTACATCTATGTGCTCAATCTACTCTTCCCACCTCCCATTTTCAGATCTCTTCTACCCCATACATACTCCAGAATTTAAATTGTTTCTTTCATTTAAAAACTATCTCTCATTATTTTGTGTTCTGAATTATACATATATTTTGCTTTTAATAACCTCCTGTTGAGTGATTGAGGTCTGCCTGCCCAGAGCTGTTTATGTTTCCTATTATTTGTGGAAGTTTCCTGCATGCACAGAAGACACATTTCTGAGAAGTGTCAAGAGAGGGAGTTTAATTTAGCAAATATTTGCAGAGCACTAGCTTTGTCTCGGCTGCAGCATCGGCTCTTAGGAAGCCGGTGTATCAAGTGGGTTAAAACATTGTGCTTATGGAACAGGCAATGCTAAGACACAACACACTGGAAAAGCACTGAGAAACAGAATCTGGGTGTTTGTTGTTGTTGTTTGAGATGTATTAAATTAGCCATTCTCCAACTATTTAAATTTACAGATTATATTATGCTTGACTAACAGTTAAATTTTTACAGGTTTTTTTCATATCGAGGAAGCATCATGTTCTCAGAGTTTAGGGCATATAAATTTATTTATTTGGTCAAAGTTGTGAGTCTAGCAATTCCTGGAATTGTGCTCATCTTAATTGCAAAGCAGCTAACTGGTTGTTTGTGTTCCACACGTGTCATTTATTTTAGCATAGTTTATGGGAAAGTGATGTGGGCGACTTCCCTATTTCACAGGTAAAGAAAACCAAAGCTTTGACATGTTAGGTGGCTTGTGTTGGCTGAAGAGGATGGCATCATTTCATATCACCTAAAGGCCAACTGTGGTCCACAGGAAGTACAAGACATATTCGAGAGGCCATAGTGGCGGTGGGTGTATGAGAGGAAAGTGGGAACACTGGGGAACACTGTCAGGACATTAGTGTTACCATTGCAGGGCTTGATCAGCGAGGGCACAGGATGTGGCTCACTTAGCTCAGAGATAAATAGGAATATGGAAAAAATTCAGAGCATGAACTAACCAATGACTGTGTCCATGTCTTCTGGATTTGCCCCCTGGCTCAGCCATCTTTGGACTTGTTTATTGACCTTATGCAATAGTGTGGTTCAGAGGGAAAGCCAGAAAGTAACTGGTGGGAGGTAACACGGTCTGACTGGCCCTGAGGAGCTGTGAGCAGGGCATTCTGTGGTCCGTGGGCTCCTCCTTTCCAGTTTCTCCCTCTTGACCAGGAAGACTCCTGCTAATTCAGGATCTTCTTCAAGATATTAGAATTTTCTCTGCCTTTTCCACCCTCAAGGCTCTGTCATTGACTCTGTAGCCTTAAAAGAGAATCTAACCACGCTCATGTGACAGTGAACCTATGATGTCTCCAAATCCATTGAAGAATGTTTGGTTTGTTTGATTAGATCTATGTTGGATGGAGCCCTAAAATCAGACTGTTACTGAAGATGTTGGGGTCAGAGCCTGGGATGGGTTTGACATTCCCAACAGGCCACTTAGGGGAATAAACTTGAGTGAAATGCAGAGAAAGGGTATTTATTCACTGTGGCCACATTGGAAGACAAAATGAGCAAGAGGTCCAGTGATAAACCCCTAAGTCCCTTCTTCTGGGGCCTGTCATGAGGCTGGGTTTTGAACAGAGAAACAGAGGTTTGCAGTCCTGGTCAGGTGTGGTTCCACACACATTATCCCATCATCGATGGCATGCTTCCACGATCAGGTGGTCTGACGGTGTGAAATCTCTTCTTGAGAGACTAGCTACCCCTCTGGCTGACCAGTCTTTTCTTGCTCTCCACATAAGGTTTTTTTGGGAAAATTCCAATTTCTGGGGCCACTGTTTCAATAGTGCTATAGTCAATGAGAGGACATGTCTTCATTCCTGACAGCAGGGTGATAGGACCCTGGATCCTATCAACTCCCTTGGCTCAGCTCAGCAAGTCAAACTCAAGTACAGGGATGAGCCCAGATATAGATTTAGAAGTGAGGCAGCTCAGCAAATATGCCGGTGCCTTCTGCTCTCCCATCTGGCTGCTCAGCATCCAGCCATCTAGCTAGATCCACTCATCTCTCCATTCATGAAACAATCTTCAACACAGTGAAGAGTCATTCAGAAACGACAGTGTTCTAGTATTACTAGCTTTTCAGAACTAGCCCAGCCTACTGTCCCTTGTAAGATGAATTGTTGGTGACCAAATTCAGATCTGAGATGCCCAACAAGGAAATCAGCTCATCTGTATTTCCTAAGGCTCAACATTTCTGTCTACTTTCATATTCTGACTGATATGTAAAAATAGGGATGCATCTATACCAACATCCCACAGGACTCTTCCCTGTGTTTACTATCTCCATCCAAGGCTGGAGTATATATATACAGTCCACTTTCCTTTGTATTGGCCTAGACATGATGTATTGTGGTTCAAGAATTGCATTTTTCCTCATCTGCACTTTAGTAGGTAGTCCCATCATGCCTCATTTTCAGTTGTGACAACCACTTGCCTGACTGTAAAACTCTAATCACAACCAAATTCAGCCCTCATAAAAATGATAGCCACTAAGTTGAAGTATGTAATGAAATAAAAAGATAGACCAGGCTTCATTTTTTGAAATTGGCCCGTAAGTCAAAGAAATACTTTTTAAGTCCTTGAAAGGAATCATTAAGGTATGCATTCAGCTTGGACACCTTTCTCCCATCTTTGAATCAGAATCGATAAAGCCTTTTGTGGATTGGCTTTCTGTCCTTATTTCAGAAACACCAAGCCTTTTGAATCATGTCAAGGTGTCTGTCCAGAGGACAGTGTGATTCTTTTCTTCCAAGTGACCTTTTGGGATCAGATGTTAATGAGTAAACGGATCTGATGCTGTTGAAAGAGGGACCACACAGGGACCAGTGAGAGCCAGAAGCCCTCAGAAATCTCGGCTTCTTTGAAAAGCCTCATGAATAAATAACTCCAGTCATGGAGGGTAGCAGATAAATGATCCCCAGGAACAGTTCTATAGAAGGTGTCAGCTACCCTATTGTAAAGTACAAGTTCCCGTCAATTAGCCCTCTCTGCTTAAAAGATACTCCCGCGTGGTCCAGGAAACTTACCTACTGAAGTTTGTTTGAAAGTCTTCTTTAACAAATAAAATTTTATTATTTGTTTCGTGTGTGTGTGTGTGTGTGTGTGTGTGTGTGTGTGTGTGTGTGTGTGTGTATGTGCACATGCATGTGAAAGTGTGCCTGCATGCGTGGGTCTGTATGTGTGTAGCATGTGCCTGTGTGTGTGTGCACACATATGTAACAACTCAAGTGTGGAAGTAAGAGTTCTGCTTGTGGAAATTCTTCTCCTACCATGTGGTGTAGTGGGATTCAGGTGTTGTTTGGGAAAGCTTAGAGGTGTGTCTCTGGAGTACTAGGACCCTGAATGAGGTGTTGAGAACATTGAGATCCTAGGACACTGACCTTCTTGCCTGTTTGGTTCCTACTTTCTCAGGGAGCTCATCAGCCATCCAATATGGGATAGCTTCACTCTCCAAGAATTGTTTTAAGGTTCAATTTGTATCATGAATGCTTGTTTACCCTTCAATAAATATTAATCCTTTACATGATATAGTGTTAGTGAATATTTTAGCACTATCATGGGTCCTGGGAATTGAACTCAGAGCTTCTGGTTTGGTAGCAAGTGCCCTTAGCCATAGAGCCATGTCACAGCCCTTGAAGCTGAAATTAGGATAGCGAGAGAAAGGGAAGAAATGATACTTTCTCACCTGTGTCTGCATTGCCAAATACTAGGCTAGTGAAACAGACTAGAAGGGCTATAATTTCCAGCTACCATGTTTTATTTTGAGACAAAGTCTTGCTACGTAGGCCAGGCTCATCCTGAATGATCCTCCTGTGTAGAGTGCTGAATTACAGGCATATGCTACCACACACAACTGTCTCAGCCTTTACTAATGTCCTCCACTGTCCTGCCTTTGCTTCTCCTTCCTCCCCAGGCTTCTCACACAATAGCCCGAGTGTTTTCACCAGAGCTCAAATGCTCCACAAATGCTAGGATTCTCCATTTAAGATCTGATTCTGATTGTATTTATACTTTTGCTCAGAATTCTTTTGGAGTGCCCTACATCTTTCAAGATGTCAAATCCAAAATCCATACAGTGATCCACCTGGCCTTGCCAGGTCTCTTTGCTACCTGCTACCACTTAAAAAAAAAAAAAAACCCAAAATTATATTCTCAATAAGAAAGCCACATGAGTTCTTTGGAAAACCTGTTTCAAAACTCGTGGACTCACTTTTCTTCTGTTTTTCATATAAGGTATAAGCCTCGTGGCGTGAGTGGCTTTGCTTTCTATTTGCTGTTATATTCTTAGCATCTAGAATAACCCTGGGACCCAGAAGCTCCTCAATAAATTCTCAGCTCAATATATACATGAGTGCATGTGGATGGCATGCAGTCAGTTCACCTGTTTTGTAGTTAGTTGTTTGCTATGGGATGGTCCTTCTGTATGCTATGAATATATGTTCCTACCATTGGTTAATAAAGAAGCTGTTTGGCCTGTGGTAAGACAGCTTACAGCCAGGCAGGAAATCCAAGAGAGATAGAGGAAGAAGAAAGGCAAGGTCAGAATAGATGCTGCCAGCTGCTGGGGAGCAGGATGTAATGGAACACAGGTAAGTCACGAGCCACATGGCAAAACATAGGGTTAATTTGAGATGCAAGCGCTAGCTCGCAAGAAGCCTGAGCCACAGATCAAACAGTTTGTAATTAATATAAGCCTCTGTGTATTTTCTTGGGACCAAATAGCTGTGGGACACAGGAAACTTCCAGCCACAGTTGTTGGAAACAACAAAGAAATAGTCACATACTCCAGACAGCAGCATAATCCAGACTATCACAATGGGGCTTCCTGGTACATGAGGAACATTTTGGTAACATTTTTACCTCCACCTACAATGCATCAAACATATCCATCCCATCAGTCATGCTATCTGAAACGAACTCCAGGCATTGCTGAGCTCACTGAGAACATGATGGCCAGGGCTGTGGGAACTGCCCTAGTGTTTCCAGGCTAAGCTCATTGCTCAGGCCATATATTTGTGTGTGTGAGGAGAAACTAGCTTGAAAAACAATTGACTTTCCTCTTTATCCAATTATTTATTCTTTAGCAGTTTATCCTAAGGAAATAGTCAAAAGTGCAGACAGAGATTTATATGCAGAGATAGTTGTTTCTGCATTATTTATAATTGAGAAAGCACTGAAAACAGCTTAATATCTTTTAATAAGAATGTCTTGAGAAAATTATAGGGTAAGTTGTCTTTTCTACATCAAAAAAATTGAGAACATTTAGTGGCTAGAATTAATATATCTATTATAAATATATATAAGTTAATATCTTATGATAATAGATATGTGCTATATATTATGGTATTACTCAGAAAGAGAGACAAGGTGAGGGAAGAGAGAGAGAGAAAGAGAGAGAGAGAGAGAGAGAGAGAGAAAGAGAGAGAGAGAATAAAGTAAGCAAATGAGAGTGCTATTATGATTTAGAACGTCTCTCATCATCTTTTGTGCTTGAACACTTTCTTCCCAGCAGGTGGAGCTGTTTGGGGGACATTGTAGAACCTATAAGGGGTGGTTGAGACCTCACTAAATGAAAGGGATAGGCCTTATAGGTTATAACTTGGCCTAATTCTGCTTTCTGGTGTGAATTGATATGGACAAGTCCCATTGTAAACTCACACCATTTTGTAGCATGCCTCCCTCGGCCACAACACCTCTACTATATTGGACTGAATTATCTGAGCTGAGAGCCAAAACATACCTTTTCCTTATTACGTTCCATCCAGTATTTGCTGCAGTAATGGCTTTTGAGGATGGTATTCTTGTCTTGCAAGCCTTGGGAAGGTGAGGATTGAGTCTACTCATAGTGAAGACAATATGGAATCCCTGGTGGATATGAAGGCCTATAGCCCAAGGAACCTGTGGCCTTTGCTCAGGCTGGGTCTCTTTTGGTACCATTTCTGTGTGCTGAAGGATGTCTCATTCATGAGATAGTAACAATGGGCAGTTCTCAGCCTCCTTTCCCCTATTGGCATCTTTTCCCATATTAAACTTTTTTGGAATAGAGTATCTGTTAAGAATGGTAAGATGGCGTGGCCAGAGAGGTGGCTAAGCAGGTAAGAGGACTCACTTTTCCTAAGGACTTGGGTTCAATTGCTAGTGACCACATTGGCTCACAACCATCTGTAATTCAGTTCTAGGGGATTTGATGTACATAGCATATACCATACATTCAGAGAAAACACTCATGTGCAATTAAAATTAAAAATGACATGGTGAGGGCTGGTGATATAGCTTAGTGGTAGAGTGCTTGCCTGGCTTTCATGGAACTCTGAGTTTCTTTCTATGCACCAGAAAGGTAAATAAGTAAACAGGTAATAAACAAACAAGGGTGTAGCTCAATTGATCAAGTACTTGCCAAGTAGGTATAGAGTTCTAAGTTCCATTCCAAGCTCTGCTTACACCATTCCTGGTGGCACATTCTATGATGCTGACACTTAAGAGGTTAGAAACAGGAAAATCAGAGTTCAAGGATTTCCTTGCCCACAGTCTGGGATGCAAGTGACTCTGTCACCTAAAGAAAAGTAAATAAAAAATAAAATCATATGTTGTGGGATAACTTTTTTGTACACTATGAAGATGTGTCTCTGCCAAGGCACCTTCTGATTGGTTTAATAAAGAGCTGAATGGCTAATAGCTTAGGCAGGAGAAGATAGGTCGGATTTCTGGGAAGAGCTAGAAACTATAGGAAGAATAAAGGTGGGCTTTGACAGACAGACTCAGAGGAAGTGGGATGTATGGTACTGAGGAGAGGTAAAGAGCCATGTGGAAGAATGTGTGTTAATTTAAGGTTTAAGAGTCAGTTGGGAACAAGCTTACGCCAACACCAAGCTTTCATGTTTAATAATAAGTCTCTATGTCATTATTTGGGAACTGGTGGTCCAAAGAAAGTCCAACAACAATCATTTCTAAGAAATACACATATACAGTTTTTTTTCTTGAGCAACTTCTATAATAATATAAAACAAAAACATAGTTACAAATACCTGTCTTGAGATGCACATAGCTTTAAGGGTTTGTCATAATGGTGCTGATGTTTAGCCATGAATGCTATTTTCTTCATAGTTACACAGAATGTATTTTAGAGTAAGTAGAGGTTGATAGTGTGATGCCCTTTTCTGGGATAACGTTATTTTATAGTTGCCTTTGCCTATCTATATCTCCCACTTGACTCTGTGCTATAGTGGGATTATGTTATTACATTGTAAATAATTGTCCCGCCTACTGGTTTAATGAAAATGCTGATTGGCCGGAGGCATACAGGAAGTGTGGGTGGGGCTACCAGACTAAGAAAACTCTGGGAACATCTCAGAGCAGGGCAGAGACGCTACAGAGATGCCAGGAGACATAGAGCAGAGAAATTGAAATGCTGCTGAGAAAAAGTACAGAGCCACATGGTTGAAAAGGATAAGAACCATGAGTTAGTTTAAGAGTAAAGAGTTAGCAAGTTATATGACAGGGCCCTAGGTCAATCAGCATAAAATTAATACAACCATCTGTGTGTCTCTGCTGATCTGCCAGTCTGTAGGTTTGTAGGTCTGGGCTACAGAACTAGACAGGAAAGGCCGGGCCAGAAACTTAATACAACACTGTGCTGTGTGTGATACCCAGACTGTTGCTATTTTCCCTCTTTAGATTAGCTTTCACTTTAAGAACATAGTCACAGTCATGCACAGTTAGGCACATACAAAATGAAGAGAGCAGAAATGGGTTTTTGATGGCAAAACCAAAAGCTGAGAAGACAGATTCCCCATAATGTAGCAATGCCTAGGCTCTGGGCTGATGGACTGATTCTAATGCTGCCCATTGGTGCCCAAAGCTCCCTGTGCATCTGTCAGGAATGTGAGACACACTTGATGGAAAAACACAGATTGCAGGGCCTCTGGGGAGATGACTTACCTTAAAAGCCCATCTCAGCATGTTCAGTCCCCTTGTCAATCTTTTCTATTGGTTGAATTGTTACTCTGTATGTCCTTAGATACTCATTTGTTGGGTCTCTATTTCCTATAGAAGCCTCCTGAGCTCTGCTTGCTCAGTTCCCGACTGTAGCACATGTATTTATAGCTACATAGATGTCTTTGTAATTCAATCCTGTTTTTTTATTTCTCTTTTGGTTTCAATCACATTTTCTTATTTCATAGTAAGCCTAATAATTTTTGAGTGAATAACAAACAGTGTAAGTTTTCGTTGACTACTAGTCTTTTTGTTCCTCTTAAAAAATATTGGTGACTGTTCTGACAACTGGTTACATGGTTAAGTCAAATCTAATGTGGCTGACTTTAGCTTGAAGGTTCGTAGCCTCTAGAGTAGGCATATTTTGGCTTCAGAATTCTTTGTCTGGGAACATGGTGTGTGCATAGTAGGATGTAGCTAGCAGATGCCACTATGAGGCCCTAGATGGCCTCAAATTTATAGAGACTTGTTTGCCTCTCCACTGCTCTAGTGCCAGGATTAATCAACTATATCCTAGGATGCTTAAAAGATTCTCTGCCTCCACCTACTAGATATGAGTAGTAACCTCTAAGCTGTGACAGCCAAAAATGTAGGCAAACATTGCCAACTGCCGTTTAGCTGCGAATCTTTGCTCTTGGGTTGATTTAGTTCCCTCCCCATTTCCCTTTATTTCTGGGGGGTTCAATGTGGTCTAGTGAGACTCATTGTCACCAAATCATCTTTCTGCTCTCCAGTGACTGATTTTTCTCTTGTGTTCTCAGTCCTAGTCTCATGAGGATAGACATCATCTGTGCCTGGTTTGATACTCCGGGTACTTTAGATTTCTGGAGGTTTCTATGTAGCTTCCTCCTTGCGTGCTCTGCCCTAAAATGCCCAGCTTTCCTGGCCTGTCTAAACTCTAACATCTGCACCATCAACTCTCCAGCCCTGGTAACACTAGTTCTCCATCCCTGTAAGGCTGCTGAGGAACTGCCTAGGGCAGAAAGATGGGGCTAAACTTGGTTAACCTTTTTCTTTTTTCATACCTCTGGAGAGTCAGTTTGGAGATGCTTTTATCTGATTTCTAGAAAGTTTTTGTACTTTGTGTTTTATGTCCAGTTTTCTAGCTATGGCAGGATGGTAACTCTGGCCTGTGCTATTCCCTTGGCCTCTCTGGTACATGTACAAGTTCTAAATGACTGACTGCCATCTTGAAGTCAGAGTGGTTGTGGTTGCCTGAATGAGACAACCTCCTTCAATCTGCTTCTCGAGATCAGCCAGTGTATATTCCTTGATTGGGGCTGGGTGGGGGCAGTTATCAGAAATTCCATACATCCACTCCTTCCTGTATGTGAAGTTGCATGAGATCTTGTCACTCCCACACCTGCCCATTGTTTTGGGGAGTGAGAATAAATAGTAAGCAGAAAGTTAGCAGGGAAATGGTACACCAGTTATATAGCTATCATGTCTCCCATGTTGGAGGGGACTTTTTAGTGATACATTGCCTGACTTACTTCCTTGTAAGTCCACAACAAACCCATTGTCTCATCAAGCCAGACATGGGTGGGATAATTTCTTAGGGATGTTGTTGTTTTTCTATCTTGGGTAAATAGAAATAGACTCCAGAAAACAAATCACCATATCTCACCAGAAACTTAGATTTTGGGGTAAACTCTAAACTTTAAGTGTTGACAATGAATTTAGTCTTGACCCAAATAAATCATACTTGGGGAAAATTTATACTGAAGGCATTCAGTTGTGACCAATTATTTTACAATGCCAATCTTCTATTTTTCCCTATTAAAAGGATGCTCTTTACCACTATATTTTTATTATGTCATAAAAATGTAGGCTTCTTCCTACTGACTCTGAGATCCATTGGAATAGAAGCTGTACTGATTTTATTAACCTCTGTAACTCTGATGCTTGGCCTGCATCCAACCTCAGCAATACAATTCTGATGCTGTATACCTGAGTCAGCACAGATTTCATGAAGTTAAAGGCTGTCTCCAGCAAGGCTGCACTTGTGTTGACAGCAATGAGAACTCAATTCCTCTGCCACCTGTCATTCTGACCAACTGGTTCCAAATTAAGGGTCCCCATCATTTCCTGGTGTTTTATAATTGACTAGAACAACCCACAGAACTCAGGAAAGTGTCATGCTTACTATTCCAGTTTTATCATAAAAGAACAGACAAGGATCATCCAAAAGAGGAGGTCTATAGGATAAAAATCCAGAAGGGTCCTAAATATGGAACTTGTATGTCATCATCCTTCTGAACTATTGTGTGACAGAAATGTGGCATGGTGATTTATAGTCACCAACAGAGCTCTGCATTCAGTGTCTATAGAGGATTGCCCATAGAGGCATGATAGTTGGCTCATCCACCAAGAGGTTGAATCTCCAGCCTCCCTCCCTTGTTCCTTGGATACTGGGCTGATTTGTGCATTGCTCCAGGCCTCCAGTCACAAGTTAAGCCTTCCTAACATTGTCTGTTCCTACACAGAGGCTATGGAGAATCCTAACACACATCAGCTCATTGCATGAACTCAGTGGTAGTCAGGAGCCCACTGTGGATAGCAGACACACTTCTGCCATTTGAGGAACCGCAAGGTTTACAAGCCCCCTCCTGAAAACCCAAGTGACCAGACTCTCCTCTTGTTTCAAATTTGTTCTTTCCTCATACATGCATTTCAAATATTTTGATCATATTACTCCTATAACCACCTCTTACCTCCCTCCAAATCTCTCTCCTTCCAAACCTTAATGAGAGGCTGTATACATTCTTACATAACAAACCTCAGTAAAAATCCAATAACAGTAAATGTAGAGTGAATAAGCAAAAGGGATGTCCCAAGGGACTATTGTATATGAAGTCATTGATGTTGACAATATCATCATCAGCAATCATGGGGGCTCTTGTGCTTCTGTGCCTTGGTAGCCATTGGGACTGTTCAAAAGCATGGCGGGTAGTGATGTGATTTTTCTTTCCTTCCAGGGCCTCAGGAAGATTGTATTTCCTCACCTTCTAGTAATGTTGGCACTGCTTGGTGATTTGCTTTGACTGGTGAAGTGTTGGTGAATGGCAGCCATTGAAATCACTTCTGGGTTAATCTTTAAAAACCATCCAGAGTCTGCTGCATCCCTTCTTCATGGTGCAGTATGTGTGTATTAAGAAGCTAATGATCCAATTTGGATGAGAAACATGAATAAGAAATAAACCTTTGCTGAGTTAACATGCCACTATGTGGGGATTGTTTATTACTGAAATGTAACCGAGCACATTTTTGACTAGCATAAACATTGTGCATGTATTATTAAACCATTATTATCATTTAATACTTCCTGTGAGGTCATCAGTATTCATAGCCTCATCATTATAGATGAGGAAGATGAAGCAATGACAAATTCTGCAAGCTGTTGAGATTCACACCATCAGTAAGAGCAGCACTAAAGCCAAGACGTTTTCTCAGTGTCTCAGTGAAGAAGACCCAGGCCCATTAACAATGGTGGGGCCAGGGGAGAGAGTCCCTAAGATGTGGGCTAATGGCAGGAGCTACTTTGAGGTACAACACTGTAAAAAAAAATTTTTTTTAATGCTATTTTTATTTGGACAGAGTCTATTGTAGCCCAGGCTAGCCCTGAATCCCTATGGTGTCAAGGGTGACCTTGGGCTGATTTTTCTGCATCTACCTCTTGAGTATTGGAGTGGGGTTTTGAGGCACCAGGCTTGATTAATGCAAGTGCTGGGGCTAGAACCCAGGTCTTCATGCATTCCAGACAAGTGCTCTATTAACTGAGCTCCGTGTGTTTACTTTTATGAAGATAGGCTGTCCTTTCCATTGTGGGCTCTGGGGTGGGTTGGGGAGGAGCCTGTGAACATGGCTGGATGTGCTTTCCATATCCTATATTAGGTAATGTATGCAGAATTTGAGTTGTTGGTTGCTCTTAAGAATACACACAGAATAGGCCAGGAGATTTCTTCATGCCACATGGGAAGTCTTTTATGCTGCCTGGGCATTTGATGGACTGGATGAATAGCTGCTACAGGTGATTGGGTTGGAATTTAAATGGCAATGAGGAGGGCCAGAGCTAGTGACAAAGGATTAGCTATTTGGGTCTTTCCTGGCCGTTGCCATCTTTTAAATGTTTAATTAGATTTTCTGTCAAGCATCTTTTATTGTCTCCAGAAGTTCAAATGAAAAGCAAATTCATCAAATATGTTCATGGATTATAAACAGTCACACTCTGGTTTCAGCAGAGGGGACTGGAGGAGGGCCAGGAAGAGCATCTTAAGATGCTGATAGAGGAGGAGGGGGTACCTGCTTGTTCCAGCAACTTGCCTGTCTCTCAGGCCTCATGGCTCTCCTGTTCAGGTGCAGGCCTGGACTGCTCATCCAACACACCGCCTGCTCCTGCTAGCTGCTTCTTGGTTTTTTCATTTGTCTGTAACACTGCTGTGTGCTCTTGTAGGTCTTGTAAGGATATGATACTTTTTCTCATTTGTATGTGTATCTATGTCTGTCTCTGTGTGTATGTGTGCACATGCTCAGGCCAGAGGTTGGCCTCAGGAGGTGGAGACTCTTACTTGATACCAGAGCTCACCAATTTGGTTAGTTTATCTAGCCAGCTTGCTGCTTGGATCCATTGTCTCTGCCTCCTGTGCTGGCATTTACATAGATGCTGGGATCTAAGCTCTAGTCCTCAATACTTTCAAGAATACCTTTAAAAATTTTTGTCTGTCTGTCTGTCTGTCTATCATTTATTTTGGCATGTCAAGTGCTTTACCCACTTAACCCTCTACCCAGCCAACATGTCACATCTTGAACTACTTTCTGATGCAGAGTTCAGTTCTTCATGCAGAAACAATAACTAGTTATTGATTTTCATTGCTTTTAGCTGTCTCCTGGATACAACCTAGAATCACTTAGTGTGTTGGCTGCTTCTACATCAACCTGACACAGGCTGGGTCATTTGAGAGGAGGGAACTTCAGTTGAGAAAGTGCCTATATACGATCCAGCTGTAGGATATTTTCTTAATTAACTGATGGAGGAGGGCTTGCCCACTGTGGGTGGTGTCACTCTTGGGCTGGTGGTCGTAGGTTCTATAAGAAAGCAGACTGAGCAGGCCATAAGGAACAAGCCAGTAAGCAGCACCCTCCATGGCCTCCTCCATCAGCTCCTGCCTTCGGGTTCTGCTCTGTTTGAGTTCCTGTCCTCACTTCCTTCAGTGATGAGAAGTGATGTGGAAATGTAAGCCAAATAAATCATTTTCTCTCCAACTTGCTTTTGGTATTGGTGGTTTTTGTTTTTGTTTTTTTAATCACAGCCATGGAAACTATGTAGGACAGAAATTGGTACTAGGACTGTGGGCATAGCTGTGACAGACTTTAATATGTGTATGGGGGAGGATTGTAGAAAGACTTTGGAAAAGCCATTGAGTGTTGAAAGCTTGACGGGCTGTTCTGTGGAGCATGCTAGATAAGAATGTTGAGAGCACTGGCTGGCTTGGGAAGGTTCAGAGGGACGCCATGAGTCTACCAGGCGTTCATGTGAAGGATTCATGGTTGCTGGTTTGCTGGGTCTCAAGAGTTGGCTGTAAAGAACAAGAGACCAGACCCACTGAAGTAAAATCTGGACTCTGCTCCAACAGTGGATGCTGTCAGCTGGGGCTCAGTAATCAGCTGTGATTAATTAGAGGCCAGCATCATTGAGGAGAAGACTTCTGGAAAAACATTTCCTCATGCTCAGCACACAGAAGAGGTGTCCAGAGGCAGCCCACGTTGTGCCTCCTATTGACAGGTAAACTTGATAGGGGTAAGAGTCACCCAGGTGGTGCTGGTTTTGAGGGCATGAAGGGGTCATGGAGAGCAGCTGAGGCTTGGTACTGTGAAGCAGGCCTGGGGTCTCTGAAGAGAGCTCAGAAGAGGCTGTTTGTGGAAGTGCAGCAGCCCAGTGGCAGCAAGGCACCTCAGCCTCTTCAGAGATGCCATTCCCATGATGACCATGGAAACTATGACCCACAACATCAGCAACAGTGAAGTGGTACCAGCCAGAGCCTGGAAGACAAGCTGTGTGTGTGTGTGGCAGAGGGCAGAGCTAGAGAAGAGACCCAAGTCCTTGATGAGCCCAGAAAATCGTGAGTAGATCCCACACATTAGACATTGAGTTATTCATACTGTTGGAGTTTGGTTTTTTTCCTTTGTTCAGATTGTAACTGTGTCCTGGTTCTTCCCTCTTAAAATGAGAGACTTTTTAATTTATTTTTTGATTTCACAGTTGAGAGACTTGAACTTTTAGAGAGATTTTGAGATTTTATAAATTCCTCCAATTTTAAAAGAGATTAAATTTTTACGCGCTTGAATTTTAAAGATTGTTGGATTTTAAGGTTTGGGATGTTTATATTGTAGTGTTGACATTTAAGTGTGATCTCAGGGAAGAAGAAAAAAGGACCGTTTATGGCTCAGCAGTGACGAAATTGGGTGTCTAGTTGATAAGGGGTCAGTTGTACTAGCTTTATTTACTTCAACTTGACACAAGCCAGAATTATCGGAAAAGAGAGAGCCTCTATTGAGAGAATGCCTCCATGAGTCTGGATACAGGGCACATTCTAAATTAGTGAATGATCGGGGCTTGTGGTTCTGGGTTCTATTAGAAAGCAGGCTGAGTAAGCCATGAGGAACAAGCCAGTAAGCAGCACCCCCATGGCCTCTGCATCAGTTCCTGCCTCCAGGTTCTTGTCCTGACTTCCTTCGTGATGGACTATGATGTGGAAATGTAAGCCACACAAACCCTTTCCTCCTCAGCTTGCTGTTGGTAATGGTGCCTCATCACAGCAATAGAAACCCTATTTTGAACCCTTAGGGACAAGGTCTTTATAAGGAATTATCTAGATCAGATTGACCTATGGACATGTCCTTGGAGGTTGTTTTGGTTGTTAATTGAAATGGGAAGATCCATGCTGAGTGTGGATGTCACCATTTCACAGGCTGGGGCTGAGGTCTCTAAGGAGAAAGCTAAGTCTGCAGATGAGGCAGCAAATGAAAATTCCTTTATTCTCCTTTTGCTCTTGGTAGGCCATGCCTACCTGTTGACTTCGTGCTTTGACTTCCCTGAAATGATGGGCTGTCATCTGGATTTTGAGCCAAATAAGCCTTTCCTCCCCAAACTTGCTTTCAGCCCTGGTATTCATTACAGCATCAGCTGCAGATGAGAGGTGTGCTTAGTCTCTGAGCCAGTGTCTTCCTCACACTGCCCATACAGAACGTGTACATTGTGCTGAATTATTTAACCCCACTTGGTCAAGCTAAAGTGATGATGCCTCCTTTGGCAGATGACATTCACCTTTCTAGAAATGGCTAAAGTCGGCACCACTTCATTGCACTGGTTTATTGCCACAATTGAAATTGTCTATTTTATTTCTTAACAATTCAGAAACAATTTGAAAATTCTGTGACAAGCCTCTTTCAAAAGGGATTGGGGCCAGAGGAGGTGGAAAGTGGCTTACCTTGTAAAGTGTTACCAGGTTCTCCTGGTAATGTACCAGCAGGACCTGGATTTGGGTCCTCCACAATACCCCACACCACGTGAACGAACAAGTGTAGCAGTGTGTGTCTGTAACCCCAGGGCTGGCAGGGGAATGTGTAGATAGGAGGGGCTCTGGAGCTGGCTTGCCAGCCGATCTAGGTAATTAATTTCAGTGAAAGATTCTCTCTCTCTCTCTCTCTCTCTCTCTCATACACACACACACACACACACACACACACACACACACACACACACACTCACACACACACACATGTCAGGTAGAAACTGAGAATATACATTCCATGGTTTAAATGTAGGGAGCATACTCCAAAGGTACGTTGGCAAACATCTTGCCCCTCAGGATGGTGACACTGTGAAAGGATTGGTCCTTATACCTGGGCCTGATCATGTTGGTGAAATCTCTTGCTTAAATGGTAGTAATTTTATGCACCAGCGATTGGTGAAATATAGGCACAGTAAGGAAACATCCCTGGGCCCTTAGAAACATAAATTACATGCTTGGCATCTGGAATGTAAACTGTGTTGTTTTCCTCTTTGGATGCAGATAACAGTTAATGATGACAAGGGCGTAGCAAGCATAATGCAATTTCCCCTCTGGAAGTATGTCTTGGAAATCATGAAGCTATTTCTGGTTCAAAGGATGACTTTCCAAGGATTAACTTAAAGAGCTTCCCAAGCCAGAGTAACAGAGAGCAGAACAAAATAAAAACAAGACGGAGCCCTCCAAGGGAATTAGTTCATTTCTTTTCCTTTGAAAAGGAAGCAGCTTCGTGTTCCCTATTAGTCCTTAAATTTGCTGAAGAAACCATTTTCTTTGAACAATGAGTGGAATAATAGCCAGGTTCTCATGAGTGGGGTGACCTCCTGAAATACCCATAATGCCCCTCTCTTCACACCATCTTCCCAGTGCACCCTTCCAAATCTGCTTGAGGTAGTTTTAGTCCTCTATTTTTAGACAGTCCATTTAAAGGCCATAGACGTTATTGTAAACTATAGAACCTCCAATCCTCCTTCCAGTGAGACCCCACCTCCTAAAGGACACAGCCATTCCAAACAGTACCACCAGCTGGGGTCCCACTGTGTAAGTGCATGAGTGCGTGGAACACACAGTTCTTATTCAGACCATAGTGGGCAGGATAGTAGCATGATTATGTTAGGAAATTTAAGGTCTAGGTCTTGTATATTTTGGTTCAAGGGCTCTGAAATGTGCTCCCTGGAATAACTACAGACAGGTATTTTCTAGATAGTTTGAGGGTTGTTCTAAGTAAGCTCTCTGTGGCCACAGCAAGCCAACATCTATTCTCATTCTTTCCATTGAACTCAACTCCCATTTGGGCAGAGACCCACAGATGACCAACATGCAGAGAATAAGTCAGGACATCTGCGTCACACTTCCTCCCCACAAGCCTCAGAGATCATCACAGGAGATAGGGTAGGAAGATGATAAGGGCCAGAGGTGGTGGACATATATAGAGAAACAGTATTGCTGGATGGGACAGGACCAGGGCCATTGCATGTGACCTCACAGTGGCTGTAACTACATGTACAAAACCAGCACAGGATCAAGCCACCCAAAATCCCAGCATGGATGGGGAGGGCTCATGAGGTTCCACTCCTAGGTAATGAGATACTGGCAACTGATGGCTGCCAGGGGAAGGAGAGTCGGAGAGTCGGCCTTCCTCCGCCTTCTTCCTGTGGATCATTCTGAATCACGCAGATAAAGGCAACCTTAAGTGCACTCAGTGGATCAGAAGCAAAACAAGAAAAAAAGAAAAAGCACATGAAGTGGGATGGAAAAATGGTGGCAGATAGATAGAGGAGGAGTTGGAAGGGAGGGAATTTGGGTAGATTTGATCAAAACCACATTATATGCATGCAAGAAATTCTCAAGCAATTAAAAAAAGAATGTTTCATCTCGAGCCTTCTTAGTTAGTTAGTTCCAAATGTGTGTAAACACTCACAGGCAGTGGGTTCCTTTCTCCATCTAATTCCAGTCATTATCCAGGGAAATTATTAATTTATTGATTAATGTTTTGAGCAAATATTTTTAAAAACTGAGTTTTATTTATTTATTTTTTTTGGTGGGGGACCCACCATGGAGCAGGCTCTGTGCTCTGTCTACTGGTCAGGTGCCTAGCACAGTTACTCTTGTGTGCACAGAGGGAAGAATGCTGTGGTTTTGTTGTAGAACTCTGTGAGCTGTAGATCTTGCTCATCAGTGTGAAATTGGGGTTCACAGGGCCCCAAAATCAACTAAACAGGGCTCACAGAGATTAAAGCAGCAACCATGGAGCCTGCATAGGTCTGTGCTGGGTCCTCTGCATACATACTGTGGTTGTGTAGCCTGGTGAGGCTCCTAACAATGGGAGAAGGGGTGTCTCTGGTTCTCTTGCCTGCTCTTGGGACCCTTTTCCTCCTACTGGATTTCCTTGTCCAGCCTTGATATAGGGTTTGTTTCTAGTCTTACTGTAACTTGTTATGGTGTCTTCTCTTTTCTGAAGGGAAACAGGAACAGATGATCTGTGCTGGAGGTGGAGGGGGCTTTGGAGGAGTAGAGGGGGGAGGCTATGGTGGGAGTGCATTGTATGAGAGAAAAATAAATAAAAAGTAAACAGGAAAGAAAGAAATCGAGGTTCAAGAGGAACTCTGAGGTGGAGTTCTTTTGAATAAGAAAATGAATAAGGACATTCTTAATATCAAAGAAAGACAATGTGGCAGGGCTCTGAGGAGATCAGGCCTGCAAAGCAGAGTGATACTGTCCTTAGTTTTAGAGAGTGGAGAGATCTCATAACCATGTCATTGATGAATAGGCCATAGGAAGCGGTTGTCAGTTGCCTTTGATCCCCACAGAGCAGGGGACACAACAAAGGTCCAGTTTTTCAGTTTAAACATGTTCATAATGGGATGTGTTTCCTGTAGGCCCCTCTTGCCATGGAGAAGTGAGAATCACAGAGTCTTTGTGGGGCTGTTGTGGAGAGAATTATGAAATCAGGTATTCCACTGGACCAAGTGGCTGCTGTAACTGGCCTCTGGCCCCGCCCCTGTAGGGGAGCCTGACGAGTAGAAGAGAAACAAGAAAGGGAAGTGCCTCCATGACTGTTCTGGGAGAGACAGTGATAACCACTGAGTGTCCTGCTGAGTGATGCTGGGTCATGCTGCACAAAGCCTTTCGACTTCAGCTTTTCAGAAATATCTCAAAACTCAGGTTGTCTGGTTCCAAAAGGAACATCCTGTTGGTATTTTCTTCTTCCCTCAAGGCACACACTGTAGAGATTACTTTGGGGGAAGCTGACAGCCTTCCCTTATGAGGACAGAGATCCATATTCATTTCTGTAGCTTCTCTGTTCCTCCATGCATATTCCTTACCTTGCTAATTTGAATCAATTCTATCCAAAATTCATTGTTAGATGTTTTCTATTTTTGCTACCTTGCCAGGGGTAGCTTTCCTTCTATGACATTTCCATAAGACCCTATGCCTTGACATTAACATACTTCTTCTACACTCTACCTGTTTTCTGTTGTTTGAAGTTGGTTGAGCCTCTGAATAGTTTCAGGGAATAATGTTGTTTTCTCATTGTTTTAGGTAATTGCATTGGCCAGAATCTCTGTGACAAGGTCAAAGGCTGCATGAAGGGGAAGTGACATCATGGACTTTTTTTCTGACATGACTGTTAAGATATGTGGTAATTCTCTGTCTGAGGAGTTTGTCTACAGAGACATGATGTCTATCATGATGTCATGGGACCTGTTTATCTATTGATACAAATTGTCTCTTTTCCCTCAGACTTTCCTGGTTTTAGTACTGAAAGTCTCATCCTGGGAAACTTCTCAGCCAGAGGCCAACCTCAAGAACAGTGGATGGAAGTCATAGCTGATCATTTTTCAGCCTCTCTGGAGAGACTTTAAAGGTTTTTATTTTATTGGTGTGATCAACAGCATCTATGTCAGGTTGTCCTTTACCCTTGCTATGAGCCTCAGTTGATCCTGCTATGTTAGTTCTCTTTAGTGTGTGTATCTGTATGTACATGGGCAGGTGTGTGCAAGTGGGCATACACAACTGTGTGCCTGCACGGGGAGGTCAGAGGTCAATGTGGGTGCCTTTCTCAGTTGCTTTCTATGCTACTGTTTAAGAAAGTCTTTCACAGCATTGGTGGGAAGTATCACTTTGTCAGCTCCTCTGGGTGGCCAGCAAGACCCAGGAGTTCCTCTGCCTGCCTAGTACTAAGATTACAGGAGCATGCTAGTGATTCACTTTCATTTCTGTCTTCTTAAGGTTCCACAATCCCTCAGTGTGAGCACCATTTGCAGAGCAAGTGTAGAAACATGAGCACTTATGGAGACATTGAACTTTCAAACCATAACAGAAACATCCTTCTTTGGCCCAAGGAGATATGCACTTGTTT
Source organism: Sigmodon hispidus (assembly GCA_004025045.1). Classification (NCBI taxonomy): domain Eukaryota; kingdom Metazoa; phylum Chordata; class Mammalia; order Rodentia; family Cricetidae; genus Sigmodon; species Sigmodon hispidus. Next base: position 54,202 of record PVIH01000613.1, read on the forward strand.
GAGCCAATTTTTTTTTCCCATACCCCAAGTGATCTACACTTTACTGGTTTTAGGGCTTATTGGAAATGGGAACTATCTTCTAGAGGCCCATGTGCTAAAGGTTTGGTCTTCAGCCTCTGGTGCTATTGGGTAGTGGTAGGACCTTTAGCATATGAGTTTTTGTTGGAGAAAGGCAGGTCACTGGTGGTCTTTTCTCAAAGGAGACATTGGGATTTCACTTTCCTCTTCTGGCTCTGCTTTCTGGTCATTCTGTGATGAACAGCCTTTCCTCATGGTTAGCTGATCTAACCATGATGGTGCAGCCACAAACTGAAAGCCAGAGTTGAGAGGCCATGGACTAAATAATAAACTAAATATTATTTCTCAGAAATAATAAACCAAAATAGATCTTTTGTCTCTATGAGTTGACTACCTCAGGGATTTTGTCACAGTGATAAGAAGCTGACTCACACACTCCTTTTCTTATTGCAGTTTCTTTTTCTGGCCTTCCCTATGACTCCCATGAATCACTGGGATAGGCATAAGCTACCCATGAGTCTTTTGGGGTTGAGGACACTGTGCTAACATAATCAACTGTTCTCCTTTTCCTATTTTGCTTATTTGTATTTTAAATGTAAGAAAGAAGAGAAAAAAATGGCTTTCTTACCAGTGTGTGTTGGTATTGTGACTCTAATGTAGCAGGGGAGAGGGACTGTGTGGCTGGGCCCTGCTGTTGCCCTCTAGTTTCCTTTAGCAGAAGAATGTTGAAACTTCCTCTGGAGTTTTCATTGCTTCATCCACAGTTGTGCTCACCCATTCATCACTGATCAGAAGCATCACTTCCCCATCTGCTGGACTGCAGGCCCCTCTGCTAATTCCTTCTTTGGGGCTGCACGATCTCCCTGGTGGTTTCATGTCCTAAAAAGAAAGAATACATATAGCCCCAGACCTGTAATCCCAGTTCAGACCCCAGAGAGAGGGTGGGACTAACACCTAACATTTTCAAAGTCATCATGTTCTCTAGTGGATGTAGGGAAAAGGGGCATCCAAAGAAATCTACCCTGGCCCTGAAACCAGAGCTAGTGAAAGAAACACACCCTGGATCTGAAACCCTAGCCAGTGAAAGAAACACTTCATCCCTTAACCCAGAATCAAAGAAACATGCCCTCTCTGAAACTAGTACCAAAGGAACAGACTTTGTCCCTGAAAGTCAGAGCCAGTAAAAGAAATATTCCCTGGCCTTAGAATTAGAGTCTAAAAGCTAAAAGAGGCCAGTGAAAGAAACACAGTTTGGGCCTGAAATCCCCGACCAACAAAACTAACCACTCACTGAGCAGAAATAACTAACCAATCTGAGTCTCCCTGGAGAAACTCCACTCCTAAGAATCCCTATATAGACCCCTCTGCCTGTTTAGTTGGGGGCTGTTCTTTCCCACCCTGGTAGAGGCAGCCACTCTTCTGGACTCCTCCTTCCCAAATAAATCTCTTTCTCAAAAGAGTCTTGGGAGAAGATCTTCATTCTCCTGCTCAAAGAACTTGCTGAGACTTCCCTTTGGAGACTGAGCAGAAAAACCTTGCAGAGACATCCCCTTAGGGGAACTGAGCAAGGTGGAGCAGAATGGAAGAACTGAAGAACCTTGCTGAGATGTTTCTTAGGGTTCTGAGCAAGGCAAAGCAGAAAAAGTAACAACTTTTCCGGGGAGCCAGAGGAGATTGCTACATTTCTATAGGAGTTTCTTCTTTATTGGAGTGAAGCAAAAGCGGTAATACCTTGGTCCAGAGAGAAGAAGCAGAGCTCTGCTGAGAAGCCCCCTTAAGGGGAGGCAGAACAAAGCTCAGTTGTAGCAGCTTTCCAGGATAGGAGCAGGATTGCTGGATCCTGTGGAAAGACCATCCCCCATTACACCTCAGTCAGGATACGTCCCTCCAGACCTGAGCTGTCCTATTGCAGCTCCAGCTGTCAGAGCTGCCCTAACAGCTCCAGGTACAGCCTGACTTCCTCAGTCAGTATACCTCTTACCCCCTCCCCATAATTGTAACACTTTCTTACAGTGGAACTCACCAATCACCATGTTCCCTCATGCAACCCTCTTGTAGGGCCAAACACTATAGCCTCAAACTTGGGAGGAATCCTCAGTGTCTCCTTAACCATCCTCCAGCCCGTCCTATTAACTCTGCACCGTGGACCCTGTTCTTATGTTCCCTCCTATGTCTTCCAGGCAACACAAACCCCATCTGTCACTCCTCTGGATACATAAATGACCTCATGCTCAACTTCCTGCAGTCTCTGTTTTCCTCCAGTTCTTCTTTCCTTCCTCTCTATCCTGTGTCAGAACTGATTTTAGCCCCTCCTCAGGACAGGCATGCGGATGCTGTGCCCAAATACTATGGTTAGATGGAAATGAAAAGCACCTCTTCTCCCCACCTTGACTGTTAACTTGGGAAATGGGGGATAAACCCCAGATAAATATGATCGCGTCACTATGGGCAAAGCAGGTTTGAAGTAATCTTGTTAAAGGCGACTAACTGATGACCCTAACACAGATATGTAAACCACTATACTGATTATTGTACTTCTCTTTTTTGGGGTACAGGGGTAGCTGTGTATCCTTGATGACTCATGGGGGCTGTCCTAGACATGGACAGGGCAGGTGCTCATCACACCTTCAAAAGTGATGATGCTCACACCCATGGCATGTTACCAAATGCTCCTGAGCTGAGTGATAGAGAATTCTTGGGAAACCCACTTTCCTTTTGCAGGGAGGGATAGATGAAGAGTGAACCCAGAAGCTGGAGCAGGGACTGGAAGCTGGGGGTGGGGTGGGGTATGAATAAGTAAGGAGAAGACGGAGGGGAGTGCAGGAGAGGAGGCAGAAGTGAAGAGAAAGGATGAGGAAGAGTAAAAGGAGGGATGGGAGGAAGGGGAAGTAGAGAAGGGGAGAGGGGGGAGAGGAAGGAGAGGAAATGGGGAAGAGAATGAGGAGTGAGAGGGAGGGGAGAGGAAAGAGGGGAAGAAGAGGGAACGGAATGCAGGGACTGGGATGTGGCGATAGTTGGTTTGTGCTCTGATAAATAAAGCTTGCGTGAGATCAGAGGGCAGAGCTGGTCACTAGTCAGTCATAGAGGCCAGATGGTGGTGAGACACAGCTTTAATCCCAGCACTTGGGAGGAGGAAGCAGGAAGAGCTGGAGTTCAAGGCCACCCTGGGCTGCATGAGATTGATCCAATCTAAAAGATAAAGAGAATCTGGTGGTGGAGGCTCACACTTTTGATCCCAGCACTTGGCATGTGGAGACAGGAAGTGCTATGGCTGGGCAGAGAGAGGAATATAAGGTGGGAGGAGACAGGAGCTTATCCCTTTTAGTCTAAAAATTTGTAGAGGTAAGAGGTAGCTATGGCTTTCTCCTTTGTCTCTCTTACCTTTCAGCAATTACCCTAATATCTGGCTCTGGATTTTTATCATTAAGACCCATTAGAATTCATGCTACACATGGAGCGGAGAGGGACAGCGTCAAGGGGGAGGGGAGATGGAGGAGGGTGAGCTCCTGGGAGTACCTATTTTTCCGAATCCAAGAATCGTAGGCTATTACTAGCCAGCCCTTCAGACAGGAGTGTGAAGTGGATACTTGAAGCTGTCAGGGAAGAACAAGGCTGAGACAATCATGATCCAGAGGCTCTCCTCGCCTCCTCGGCTGGGAAGGCAATTACCCTTGGCAGAGCATCTGCTGAATTGGAACACTCAGGCCTAGATAATACTCATTTGATAGGTAGGCCAGCCTGATGGCCTTGCCAGCTACCTATAGGCAATTCCTGAGCCTGGCAGCTATTCTCTTGCTTCAAAAAGCCAGTGGCAGCCTGTGGAGCATAGCTTGCCCTCAACATCCCTATTGCACTCCTTGGGCAATGGGCACATAGGCAATGGCTTGTTGGGATCAGGGCTCATTCTCAGAGAGTACCCCCTCCTCTTAGATGGGTGACTGTTGTGTTCCCAGGAAAATGCAGCTTTCTGCTCATAGTCTAGACAGTGAAGAATGTGTCCTTTCTTTCTATATTGGTTTTTGTCTGTTTGTTTGTTTGTTTCCCAAACTTTAAGGGGCATTCTTGTTCCTGTCAATCATTTGCTTCCCAGCAGGTTTGGAACATGTGTAGAAGGTGTTTTTGAACTCTCAGATTCCCAACAGCTGTAAGCAGCATTCAGGTACTCCTGTATCACCAAAGCATGCTGCCAGGATTCCTGATTCAAGGAGCACATTTTCTAAGTACTTGGTGATGACATCAGGGTGAGACAGATGGAGGCAAGCACCTCATTCTTGCCTACCTGCTGTGAAAGTCTGGGTCATCCCCCACAGGCTAGAAAGCTGAGGCAGACATCAAACCTGACTTCACTCCCAAGGATGCTGCTGATGCCCTGCCAGAGCTCTTTCAACTTTCGGGACTGGGCTCAGAGCAGCCAGCTGCTTTCTGCTCAGGACCACCAAGCTAGATAGGATCCACCAGTCGCTGGCTTCCAGTGGTGTCTGATTCTTAAGTCCCAAAGAGCATTCCTCAAGGCCTCAACTGGGGGTTACCTTTTGGTGTGTCTCAGCCCCCTGGGGTTCCCCTTAAGCAGGCTCTGAGGACCACAGCCCAGCTCCTTGTGTCCCCTAAGTTTCTTCCTACCAAGCCATGGACATCCAGGCAGCCCTCTCCTGTCCTGTCTTTAGGGAACCCTACCCAAAACACCGGGTTAATGGTTAAAGTTAATTTTCAGCTTGAGAACATTTAGAATCCCCAAGACAGGGGCTCCTGGGCATGCCTATGGGGCGTTATCTTGTTTGCATTGAGACCTGCCCACTATGGGTGGCACCATTACCCTGGCTGGGTGTTAGAGAGGAAAGGAGAAGCAAGATTCCTGACTGGATCTGACATGTGCTGCCTCAAACCAGCGTCACCTTGGCTTCGCCGCCATTTTGTACTCCGGAGTTGCTTTCCTCTCTGTGCTGGGCTGTACCCTTCGGCTGTGAGCTATAGAGGAAGCCCTTTCTCGCTCACATTGCTTTTGTCAGAGTATTTTATCACAGCAACAGGAAAAGAAACTAAGACACCAGTCATGCCCTGTTCTCTGACAACTGAGGGGCTAGGGGCATAGCTCAGGGAAGCAACAGTTTTCACACCAGCGCTGCCAAAAATAAATAAATAAATAACCCCCACTAAACAGTTGGCTGGCTGCTTTTCAGAAGATGAAAGCAGGCACTTGGAGATGCAGCAAAAGGGATACACCAAGCCAAGACAGTCTGCATTGCTTCCTATTAATATGTGTGACTTAGACCGTCAGCCATTTTGAAGTCACCACAGTTTGATGATTGTTTGTCTTTGGCCAGCATGAAAATGCTACAATGAGTGAGTCTATCAGCCTAAATCTTCAACTGCGTCTCACATCTTATATAGCTGTGTGCGTTAAATTTGAGCAAAGAGGATTCCCAAAGCCTGAAGGATGTCCACACTCACCACACTCATTATCAGATTCCCCTAGAAAGTGGTGACAGTCTCTCTGTGCTGTGCACCTCATAAGGCAAGAGCCCTTTTGCAGTTGTGCTCCCAGATTTAAAGTTTAAAAAATGGTTCGGCTTTTATGGGAAGGTGGTTCCTAGGTTCTCTTGTGTTTCCTGCAGTGCAGGGGTGAACCACAGTGTCATGTATGCTCTGCAAGTGCTCCGCCATCATAGTTCATTTCCATCCGTCTCCATTTGTCTACTTGTTTATATTTTTGAGACAAGGTTTTATGTAGCCAATACTGGCCTAGAACTCACTCTATAGTCTAAGATGACCTTGAACTTCATAAGCTCCTCCTTTTTCCATCTCTGGGACTATAGGTATGCACAGCCATACCTGGTTTTATTTAGCACTGGGGGTGATAGCTAAGGCTTCCTGTATGACAGCCAAGGGCTCCTCTAGCCCTCTGCGCTCTCTCTTGATTGTGGGCCTGGCAGACAGGTATGTGCTGCTGTGCCCTGTTTTAGTTTCTAGTTTTAATTTCACTTTCTTTGATTATTTAGAAGGTTGAATAATTTTCTTGTGATTATTACAAATTTTGCCTTTCATTTGTCTGTACATGCCCTTTCTCATTATTTTTTATGACTATTTTTCTTTAATATGTTCATTTAATAAACTCTTATAGCTCTCTGGGAATAGATTTAAGTGTTTTACATATATTATTAGTCTTGCTATCTTTACTCTATAATTATAAATACAATAATGTATAATTATCATGTAATTTTTACTTATTTTATGTAACTATTATCTGGTCATCATGATCCATATTTCTCTATCATAGGAACCATGCCTCTGGCCCTGACAGTGGCCTAATAGCATCTATATCACTGTAGTAAAATAGGCTGGCAAAAAGCAATTTAGGAGAGAAGGGATTTGTTTGCCTTATAATTTCAGGTTGCAGTCCGTCACTGATGGTAAGTTGAGGCAGGAACTCAAAGTAGCTAGCTAGCCACACAGCATCTATACTGAAGAGCAGAGTGAGATGGATGGATGGATGGATGGATGGATGGATGGATGCTTACTTGCCCTCAGTTCAGCCTCTTCACTCTTAACACAGTTCAGGACCCCCTACCCAGGGACCAGTCTTCCCACCACAATTAATGAAAACAGTCTTCCCATAGACATGTCCTCAGGTCAAGCCAAAATAGGCAGTCCATCAGCAAGACCCTGTTCTGTGGTGGTTTAGGTTGTGCAGGTTGACCAAGCTGACCGTCTCAGGATGGGAACAATAGCCTTCTCCATATGCCATCACTCAGTGACTAGAAGGGAAGCTTGTCTCCCCAACAGCTCTCCTTTACACAGTGAGCAACCTGTACAACTAGTTTGCATAATGCTTGTACTGGGTGTTATCTTTTCCACCCATCAATGAGAAAGATGAGGTTCAGAGAACTTTTCAGCTGGCTTGTCTAACCTCCCACATTTCTAAAAGATCAAACCAGATTTGAGCACAAACGTGGTTGATTTCAAACCAGAACTAAACATGAATTGTTCCAGCTTTATGTGTTATGTCTGGCAATGCCTAATGTTACAACAGAACACCTTTTTTTCCTCACTTTGAGTTTTCATTTTTTAAAGTATGGATGACTTAAATGTTTCTACAGCTAGCTAAACAATTGATCTCTGCACATTTAAAAATATTTTTGTTTTTATGCTTAGGAAGTATTGATTGTTTTCATGATGGATTTATTCATCTTTTCTTTGACTTACTACTCCAAATTCAGTGCCATTTCAGCTGTAAATATCCAATGTGATGTTTCAAAGTCAGTGCTGTGTTCCTGTTTCCCAGCTTCTCCGGGGGTGGGGGGAGGGAGTAGGGGGTGGGGGGTGATTGTTCATCTGAGTAGGTGCTCTAACGCCTTTCTCATATATCCTGCTTCCTGCGTAATCTTGCAGGGTGACTTGAGTTGCAGTGCTATGCACTTAACTAAGGACTTGGTTAGGAGTACGACAGTCTCCTTTGATGTGTCTGTGTTCAGAATAGCCAGGGTTGAAAATAAGAAAAAGGAGGTTCATGAGACAAAGGGGCTAGAATCTGATGAGTCTCTGAAAGCTCGACTGCCTGTCTGTCTGCCTGATTGTCTGTCTGTCTGTCTGTTTGAGGTTTTTGTTGTTGTGATAAACACCAGGACCAAACCCAACATTGGTGGGGAAGAGTCTATTTGTACCTACAGCATATAGTTCATCACTGAGGGAAGTCAGTTTGGGAACTCAAGGCAGGAACCTGAAAGTAGGAACAGAAGCACAATCCATGAAGGAGCTGTGATCACTGGCTTGCTCCTTGTAGGCTTGCCTAGCCTGCTTTCTTACACATCCAGGACTATCAGCCCATGGGGTACCTTTCACAATGAGCTGGACCCTCTAGCACTAATAGTCAATAAAGTATACCATAGGCTTATTTATAGTCTAATCTGATGGGGGGTATTTTCTTAATCAAGGTCCCCTCTTCCCAAGTGACTATAGCTTGTATCAAGTTGACATGAAATTCACCAGCACAATGCCCATCACATATCTATCAAGATTTTGGAAGCAAACCATCTTTTCTAACTCTGACTCAAGCATATGGCTGACTTGTTGTCTAGGCTTTCCTGGAAATGGTAGTAGTTTTGAAAAGAGCTTTCCTAAATAACCGAACTGCAAAACCAAATATTTAGAATAAATAAAATGTGAAACCACTCAACACAGGAGAGTCAGACTTTCTAGCTCATCCACGCTGGCTGTCCCAGGCCAGGTCTGAATCTCTTTGTGTATAAGAATGGCAAGAACTCTGTGGTACTCACCTGAAATCCAGGACTCACTTTCTGGCACAGCTCCTCCATGGTCCATCTCTCCTCTCTATTCTATGGGTGTTGCTTTATACCCAGCCTACATATTCTTGCTACCCAATGCTATATAAGAAAACATTCTACAGCTTCCATGAGAGCTGACAAGTAGACATCTTATACATTTAGCATTCAAACCAGGGGAAGAACAATCTGAACACTGCTTCTCTCAGGCCTCTCTTTACTGCTGCCTAAGTGTCTCATGGATATCTACCCTAAACTCTTCAAGTTCTTCTCTATGCCTGCTCTTCTGTATCATTTCCTAGATGAAGGGGATTCTCTTCAATTCTGGACATATTATCACACACACACACACTTGTTTATCTCAAAGTTCTAACTGATATCTTCTTGTCTAACTTCAGATCACAAAGTTCTAACTGATATCTTCTTGTCTAACTTCAGATCACAAAGTTCTAACTGATATCTTCTTGTCTAACTTCAGATCACAAAGTTCTAACTGATATCTTCTTGTCTGACTTCAGATCACAAAGTTCTAACTGATATCTTCTTGTCTAACTTCAGATCACAAAGTTCTAACTGATATCTTCTTGTCTAACTTTAGATCACAAAGTTCTAACTGATATCTTTTTGTCTAACTTCAGATTGCTAACTTTTCTGGACCCTCCCATCTAGCTCATCAACCAGGTAAATATCCCTGAGTGACCTCAACTCTTGCTACAAAGACTTAAGCCACTTGGCTGAGCCCTGTTTCAGTGTATGACTCCTAAGTCCATGGATATAGTGAATGACTGCTCTTTTAAATTTTAGAATGTTTTGTTATATAGCATTTGATAGCAAGAACATGCAGGTTGGCCATAAAGGCCACTCTGAGAATACTGATCTCTGAAGAAGCGATAGTATTAGTTATTTCCCCCGCTATTCAAGGCACTTCATTCTAAGACTGTCGGTGGGTATTTACAACCATGTATAGAACTGTGATGTTGGCCTTTAACTGTCAATTTGACACAGGTTAGAGTGACCATGTAGAGAGTCTTATCAAGGGATTGTCTATATCAGGTTGGCAAGGACTAGCTCTGGAGATGACTGATGAGTTAACAGATCCATGAAAGTGGCATTTGCTTGAGAAGATGCCTATCAAGAGACATATTGGAGAAGAATGTTAATTTGTCTGTCATATATAAGTTTAAGATACTTTTATATAGTCAAGTGTAGATTCCTAGAACCAGGTGGGTATACAGATTGGAGATCATCTGACAGATCTGGAGTGATGATACCATTTGAAGAATCAGCAGCACAAGGACATGGTGTGGGATTAGGTTCTTCTACATTGTAAATATTTGTCCCTCCTACAGATTTAATAAAATGCTGATTGGTCAGAAGGCAGATGGGAAGTATTGGGTGGGGGGCTACCAGACTAAGAAACTCTGGGAAGATGGAGAGCAGAGATGCCAAGGATATGCAGAGGAAGCAGGATGAAAATGATGTTCTGAGAAAAAGTACTAAGCCATGTGGCTAATCATGGGTTAGTTTAAGAATTAGCTAAGAATTGCTAGGTTTAAGAATTAGTTAATGATTAAGTTTAATCATGGGTTAGTTTAAGAATTGCTAAGAATTGGCAAGTATTATCTCTGAGTCATAGGCCAAACAGCATGTAATTAATATAAGACTTTGTGTGATTATTTGGGACTGCTGGTCTGGATCTTGGAGCTAGGCTGGATCAGAAACTTCTTGCTACAGAGACATTGTTAGGGTTCATAGATGGGGTCAGGTCACCTGGGATGAATGTCCAGAAGAATGAGAGCCCAGGATTTCTGCCCAGGAAATCTCAACTATTCTGAGTTGGAAGAGGAGGTAGAGGAGCCAAGAGAGAAATTTTGAGGGGAATGCCCAGGAGAATAAGAAGAAATCCCAAGAATACTATGTTTTAGAAGCCAAGAGAAGAAATGCATTCTAAGGAAAGATTGACATCATAGAGAACTTGTAGTGGTTTGAATAAAAATAGTTCCCATAGGCCCATAGAAAGTGGCACTTTTAACAGGTGTGGCCTTATTGGAGTAGGTGTAGCTTTGTTGGATAGGTAGTGTCACTAGGGAGTGAGCTTTGAGGTCTCAGAAGCTCAAGGCTGGCCAGGGCATCATTGTCACTTCCTGCTGCCTGCTGATCCAGTGTAGAACTCTCAGCTACCTCTCCAGCATCATGTCTGCCTACATGCTGCCATGTTTCCTGCCATGACAATAATGGACTAAACCTCTGAGCTGTAAGCCAGCCCCAATTAAATGTTTTCCTTTATAAGGGTTGCCATGGTCATGGTATCTCTTCACAGCAATAAATTCCTAACTAAGGCAATAATATCAGAGAGTTCTAGTAAGATAGAGACAGAAAAGGAATGTTAGACCAGACATCATGAAAGTTGGAGATGGCTTCAGCACAAAGGGCTTCAGTTGAAGTCAAGGTGGGCATATGCATTGGAGCAAATAGGTGGAATTTGTATGAAATCAGAAATAGACCTGGAGTTAATATTTTGTTATCATTTGAATGTAAGTATTTCTCAAAGGCTTTTCTTCAAACACCCAAACTGTAGATAGTGGTGTTGTTTTGGGAGGTTGTGGAACCTTTGGGAGAAGGATTACCTGGAGGAAGTGAGTCTCTGGGAGACATGTCTGAAGGTTTATACCCTAGTCACACTTCCTGTTCCATATTCACTTCCTGATTGTTGAAATGTGAGCCAGCATCCCCAGCCACTTGCTTCATGCTTTCTCCATCATGGTGTACTCTACTCGCAGAATAGACCCTTCCTCCCTTAAACTATTTCTTGAGAAAAGTAGCTAATACATAATATATTTTTCCAAATAGAAGATTCTAGAACAAGTTTAAATGCTACTAAAAGGATCAAATAAAGAAGAAAAAGGAGAGGACACTTCCTGTTTTACTGTCCCAATTGTTGCCAAAATATTCTTTTAAAAATGAAATACATGTTTTGGGGTTTTTGTTGTTGTTGTTGTGTGTGTATGTGTGTGTGTGTGTGTGTGTGTGTGTGTACATGCATGTGCGGGGGTGCTTATACATGTACACACACATGCACCAACACTCAGCCTGACCGGATTTCTCCTTCATCTGCCTTTGCTGTTCTGAGAGTCCTTCACCCTTTGGGATGAAGTAGGCAGGGTCATCACTATTGAATGTCTTGTCTTGCTCATACTGTAGGCAGTCACTCACACAAAATATAGGGGTTTGTTGTTGTTGCTTTTTGTTGTTGTTGTTGTTTTGTAATTTGGGCATGCCTCAAATAGCTCTGTTAGCAGGCCACCACATGTGGAATGAAAGCCTGTGATCTCTGGCTTCATTATGTCTGTCTGTTTCCTTTATTTTGTCTGAATGTGCAGATTAGTCATTGTCCTGAACCTGCAGTTACCTTAGATTCCAGGAGGAGCAAGATGGTTGTGTAAGAATAATTATACTTGATGGCTAGGCTGAAACCTGGAGCAGAAGTTATTATCTTATAGGAACTACACTGATCTATTCAGGAGGCAGTGATAAAGCTTGGGGCCCCAAGACCAGAACTGAGACAATGATTGACCAGATAACATTTTGAACAGGACTGTTTAATCATAGACTTCAGGCCCAACTCTCTCACTAGTTAAAATTCATGTTGGTAGCTGTGATGATATATATTTAATAAAATTAATCGAGAATGCCAGAAACAAACCATAGCCACCCAGCCAACTCCTCAAGCCTGTCTCCAGGAACCCTCCAGCTGCAAATCCCTTTGTCCTCAGCTGAAAAGCGAGGAAAATGTCTGTGAAAGCTGAAAGGCTCTTCTCTTGCTCTGCCCAAATCTCTTAACTTCCTCTTTCCACATCTCTAAAGCTGGGATTAAAGGTGTGGGTCGCCCCTCCCTGACTTGGCTTGGCTCTTTGGTTGACTGTGACATTCCAGATTAATTTCATTGAATATATGTCACCCCAGGCCCCTGAGGACAGACTTGGGGCTACTAGCCCCTCTGTTTACTCCTCCTCCCCATGCGGCTACATTGACTCCTCTCCCCTCTTCTTCCTCTTCTTTCTCCTCCTCTCCCTCCTCCTCTCCCCCTCCTCCCCCCCCCCTCCTCCCCTCTCCTCCCCCTTTTCTTCTTTCACCTTTATTCATGTCTTCCATTGCTGTACTGGGGATGGATAACTGAGTCCAGCTCTTTTGAGCTGCCATAGCCCAGGCTTTTGTCCTGCAATCTCTCAAAAGATTAGCTGGGACAAAAATAGTTCCCCTCATCCAACACAGGTGGCTAAGAAATGGTGATTCAACGCCCCCTTACATTCATATTTTGCATAACACAGTATAGACTTCCTCTGTCTCCAACCATTGGAGAAAAGTGTGCTTCATTCTAATTGGACAAACTTAAATCATGGAACCAACTGGAACCAATCACTGGGAACAGAGAAATGTCACTGTGGATTGGCTGAGATCCATAAGGGCTCATCCCTAGAGTCAGGACTTAGCCATGTTAGTTCACAGAGGCAGTAGAACGAGAGCAGAAGAGAGAGATGCTCACAGGCAGCTCTTCTCTATGTTGTCCCAACATCCCACAAGCCTTTGCATGGTCCTTAGAACAATTGCTGAAATATCCCTTTCTGATCTTGTATATGAATACATGGTCTTTGAGGCCTGGGACTAGAGATGTTTGATCTACCCGTGAAAGTATAACCATGCATGCCTGGCATGCAGCAGAAATTCTCTCAAGTGTTTATAAGGTTAAATTAAAATACAGGGAAATAGAATTTGGATGGCCAAGGAGTTCAGGTCCCTAACCCTAATCCCATCTCAAAGCTAAGAGGGCTCTCTTTATATGTGAAGACAATATCTACCTCTCTGTCTTGTTTCCATCCTGTCTCCCTTTCTTCTTTTTCTCTTGTGGAAAAGGGAAGTCTTACTTTATTCATCTCTGGTCCTGCCCTCCTTATTCTGTAGCTTGTATGGTAATTTTTGTTTCTGCTCTCCATGTGCAAGTTCCAGTGCGCCTGCTCTGTCTGTCTCAGAATGATGGACTCTGCAAACATCTGTTTCCAGGAATGGACTGCATTTTAATTGCATCAGAAAAGCAGAGGCATTTTGCACTTCCTTACCTTTGGGGGTTAGTGTGGAGAATTATTAGTTTATTTATAATTCATGTCCTATCTACTTCTGATTTTAAAAAACAATCACATTGAAGCTGTGATGAACAGAAAGACTGTGTCTTGAGAGGCAACACCCTGGCCTTGGATTGTCATTCTGGTTGTAGTGAACTTGCTGTGTGACCTCATGCAACCTGTTAGGCATTTGTGGGCCTGGGTTTGCCTCACACATCTGATGAAAGACTGGGTGTGTCAGAGCCAGAGGTGAGTAAGTGCAGAGTCCTTCACAGCGTGGTACCCAAACTTCACTTTTGCTTTTCATCAACAGGTGATGAGCATGGCTGGGGCTGGAGCCTTGCTGGATATGCACGTTACAAGACATAAGTCGTGGAAACCCAGTAGGAAAGCTCACTGATGGAAGGTAGCTTCTTAGACTATTCTGTTCCACTTGTGTCCAGTCGTGTTTTCCATTGATTGATAGGGCTTTGCAGGAACCCACATCTACGCTGACATTCATGGTGTGTGAGCAGTTCATTCCTAGAACCCCTTGACTGTGGTCTGACTTTATTATCCCCCTTCCCCTGCTTTTGTTTTTTAATAATGATGACACACCCGGGATAGATAGAGACATTTTAACAGCACTCTTTAGCATAACTGTTCTGGCACCTGCATCGTTCCTCATTGTCCAGAGCAGTCAGACTGGTTGCAGAACTCAGGCAGAGAAAAGGCTGACCTGGATTTGAAAGCAAAGCTATGACTGTAATTCCCCTCAATTGCAGTCTGGTATTTGATTTGTGCTCAGGGAACTTCAGATGGATTGATTTCAACAGTTGGGCTATCTTGGTACAGCTGGGAGCCGGAAAAGAATTCACTTCATGATTCTGTTAGATACAGGGTGTGTTTGGTACTCAAAGTGACCAAAGAATTTGTCTCTGGGTGAGAGGAGAGGGGGACAGAGGGGTGAACTTGCAGCCAGAGTTATATAACAAAAACCCTGATGGGTCTCTCTCTGGATTTATCTTGTCTTTGATGGTAACTTCCAGGCATCACATATATGTAATTTTCAGGTTGTTGCTGACTGCAATTATGACAAGAGACAAACTGGCAGGTGTGTGTGTGTGTGTGTGTGTGTGTGTGTGTGTGTGTGTGTGTGAGAAATCCCCATATTAAGCATCTTAACTAGTCAGCATTCTGCCTTCTTTCTGATTTTACCCAAACATAGACATCCTCATAAACATTGTTTCCACAAATTTCTACATGCTTCTTGCTGGAGAGAGAGAGGTTCAAAAAGCTTGTTTTTTGTTTTTTTAATCTATGATTAAATCTAAGAGAATCTCCCACACTGCTTCCCAGCTCCTTGCCTCTCTGGCGCGCAGTGCAGCCATACATCAAATCCTGACAGTCTTAGTGCCAAGTTGCTGGCATCCTCCCATGGGAATGTGTGTGACCACTAAGCTGATCAACGCTGTTGTCCACTGATGATGCCTCTCCTCTCTTAAAAAAAAAGAGTTTATAGTAGAGAAAACAGATGCCAAAATGCATTTGTATTTATGTGACTTCTGTCACTTGTCAGGATTATTTTCCTGTTCATGTGAAGTTTTATAAATTCATCTGAACACTAAGTTCTTAAATGTGGTTTTTATCCTTTGAATCCACAGTAAAAGATTTTACAAAAGAGGAAGGAGGGAAAGAATTACAGCATGTAATGGAAAATGATTGATGAAAACATAGAGCCATGCAGGATATATATTTTAAGAAAGGATTTCCAAGGAGGAATCTGTCACAGCAGGGCTGTAAAGTGTACACTCCATCACAGAAGTTCTGGCCTGTAAAATCAAGATGCCTATATTTTGCCTTTGAAAAATATTCTATTCATCGTATAAAAACCACAGCATTTTTTTTCTAAATCATGCTAGCTTATGAAAAAACAAACAATAAAAAAGATGCTTCAAATTCGTCGCCTTTAGCAGTGGAGTGTAAAGAGAGACAGGCAGAAAAAAAAAACCCACACACACATGAAAAAATCAAGTATTTTCTCCAACTCTGTGTTGCTAGCTTTTTAAAAATGAATGAAGAAAGAGAAAATGTTTCATTAGCTGGTATAGACTGGGTTTTCTGTGATGGCAGAGGGTCACACGTCTTAACTAAAATTTATTTTTTTCTTTTGTATACACAGTGTGTGCCTGTGTGCGTATGTGCATATGTGTGTGTGTTCACGCCTGCCAAAGCATCATGTGGAGGTCAGAAGAGAACTTGGGGCCAGCCAGTGCTCTCCTCTTAGTCTGTCTGAGATAAGGTTCTTCATTGCTTTTCCTCCTGCACATACCAGGCTAGCTGGTGCACAGGCTGCTGGGAACTGCCCTGTCTCTCTCTACCTTTCCTGTCTTTTTTGAATCCAGGATTATAGGTGCTCATACTACATATTACTTAGGTCTTGTGTGGGTTGTGAGGATTTGAATTAAGGTCCTCATGATTGTATGGAAAGCTCTTTTACCCATTAAGCCATTTCCCTAGCCCACTGACAGTTGGTCATGACATTGTACCATGTCCATCTTTGCTTCAGGACTCAGAGAGTACAGTACCTTCTATCTGAAGCATCGCTGATGGTGAACAAGAGGAGATATAGGACGTGAGGAACCACATGCTTCTTTGGAGGCTTCTGTCTATACTTAACTTGCTCATTTGTGTGTGTGTGTGTGTGTGTGTGTGTGTGTGTGTGTGTGTGTGTGGTGCTCATTCACTGTGAGCAGGTATATGTGTCTACAAGGTGAATATGCAGGCCAGAGTTTCCTCAGCTACTATTCGTTCTGTTTTCTGTGACAGTCTCTCACTGAGACTACAGCTTGCCAACTAGACTGGCCAGTTGTGGATTTGCCTGTCTCTGTTTTCATAGTGTGGAATTACAAACAAGCTGCTGTGTGGAGATTTTAAAATGGCGGTCCTGGGATTGAATTTAGGACCACACTCTTGCAAGCCACCCACTTTGCCCACTAAACTCTCCCACCTTCTCACATTTTACAGCAAATAGACACTGATCCTCCAGCCGGGGTTCCCAAATATGGGATTATTTTAACGGCCCATCAGCAGCAATGAGAATGACCTTTCAGGACTTCAACAGGGAATATCATTGTTTGATGACCCAGTTACTGCACTTTGAAATCTGGTTTCCTGTCTCTGCAGGGATATATGATAATGTATGGCAGGGAAGCCAGTGCTGGCCCATTTTGAGAATCCTTCACTATACTACTGAGTGATCATGTTGTATACTGCCTTATAAATAGTTATACTTCTACCTATAAATTGGCAGTGCTCTCAACCTTGGCCAGAAAAACATCTTCAGTGGGTAGTAAAGGGCTGAGGCCTAAAGGGGACATCCATACCAACCCCTGCAAGGCTCACAGGGCATTTTGGAAGAGAAGGCAGAGAGACTGCAAGAGCAGGAGGAGGAGGAAGGAGGAGGGTTGTGAGATGCTGCCTTCTTGACATGACATGGCCACTGCACCATAGATGCTCAGCTGCTGTGGCTACCCAGAAAAGATCAAACCAACAGAACTGATTAGTCAGCATTCCAGTAGGCTGTCCTGATGAGACGCAGTGGGTTAGGGGGTAATGGGGGAGAGAGAGCATGGAGACAGTGGGTGTGTGTGTGTGTCTAGGAGAGTGAGAGGTAAGAGGTGGGGGTAAATACAGTCGTCACTATATACATGTATGAAATGGTCAAAGAATAAATAAAAGACACATCAAAGAAACAAGAACAGAGGCAGGCTGTAATGACATCAGCAGACGGAGGCTGTGACCCTGTGCCTGAGTTCTTTCCATGTCTACCTCACTACCTAACTTCAGCAAAGGAGCAGCTTCATACTAATGTGAATGCTGAGGCTTCACAGGTCTGAGGAGCGAGAGTGTTCTTGATTATTGTTGGTTGTTTAGCAACTTCTTGCTCACAAGTTGTGTGTCTGCTGACACTTGGATCTAGAAAAGAAAAAGGAATGAATGATCTTTTTTTCTTGCCTGGTTCTCCAGTCCCCATTGTCCATTGTTTATTCATCTTGTTTGGCAGAATCTAAATCTCACATATCACTTCAGGATTGTCATAGTGATAAATATCTGAAATTGGAGCTAACCCAGAAAATCATGTACTTATTTGACAGCCTGTGTTTTCCTATCACTACTGTGTCCAGTAGACTTCCTGTAGGAGGGAACTGACTTTGTGTATATTCTAGTGTGTTCTTGCCAATATCTCCACCCATTTATAGCCCCTGGCATGGCTGCTGTCTACACTGGTTCCACAACCTGCTGGGGTGAGCTGTGGTCAGTCTTCCCATTGGGTCTCTCTAAGGGTTGCTGGGTTGAGCCTGCACATTTGGGGAATAAATGCCCCACTGTATCTTGACATATATCAACATTTATCTTTCCCAGATATTAAAAGTCTAGAGAAGTTTTTAGCAAATTATGGGGCTGGAGAGATAGCTGAGCAGTCAGAGTGTTTGCTGATCTCTTGGCTGTCCTGATCAGGGTCAGGGAGACCGCTTTCTGATGAATGTGCTGAGACTTTCTAACCACACTGCTGCTTCTAGTTAAAGGTGCCTGGGGGATCATGAGCCCTCCTTCCACATGCTAAAGCCTGCACTGTCTTCCTGGTTGTTCTCACTGATGCATCAATGTATCTTCATGCCGGGGATTAGGCTGTGACATGGTTACAGGAAGACAATGCTACCTTGTTCTATGGCTTGGATATAAATTGTCCCTGCAGACTCATGTGTTTGAGAACTTGCCCTCTGGCTGATAGTGCTATTTGGGGACGCTACAGAACCTTTAAGAGTTGGGACTTCTCTGGAGAAAGTGGGCTTCTGCAGAGTGAGCCCTGAGTTTTATATCTGAGCACTGCTTTCAGGTCTAGGATCTCTCTGCTTCCTGGGTCACTACTGAGATGTGAACAAATGGCCGAGTGCTCATGGTGCCATGTAACTGCCTATTCCATGCCTTTCCCAGCCCAGTGGACTGTAGCCCCTCAGAGCTTGAGCTCAAATAACTCCCTTTTCTTTTTAAGTTGCTTTGTTTTATCTTTAAGGAGTGTGTGTGTGTGTGTGTGTGTGTGTGTGTGTGTGTGTGTGTGTACTTAGAAGGCCAGAGACGTCAATGTTGGGGGCCCCCTCAACTGCTCCCCACCTTGGTTTTGTGAGGTAGGGTCCCTCTCTGAACCTAGAGCTCAGCAATTTAGCTTGACAAGCTGGCCAGCAAATTCCCAGGGTGCTCTGGTCTCCCCGGCCCCAGAGCTAGCGTTATAGCTGTGCATGGCCACTGCTGGCTTCTTTTTAATGTGGGTTCTAGGGATTGAACAGTGACAGTATAACGCCCAAGCCTGTGTGGTAAGCACTTTGCTGGCTGAGCATCTCCCTAAGCCCTTCAGCTGTTCCCCGCCAGGAGTCTGCTCATAGTGATGATATAACGAACTATCTTTTACAGCATTTCTTTTACAAGGATCTTTGATAGTGAGGACTCATTCTGTTATGTTCCCTAGATCTCTGCAGCACCCCTCAGTTCCCAGGAGACTGTCCCTTTTTACCTGTGTGCACCACAGGACTTTCCCGATTGTCTTTCCGGCTCCCAGAACATTAATAGCTTATCTACAGTGAGATAGGGTAGTTGAAAGAATGCAAATACTTCATTATTCCCTTGGAGATGGATAAAGCCCATTACTACCAAGAGCCTTGCAGTAAAAAAAAAAAAAAAGCTTCAATTATTTATCAACACAAACAGTGCTCATTAAATGGCTGTTCTGATGCACACCTAAGCAGATGGTGGTGAACTGGAGTGGACAGGGCCTGTCTGGTCCCCCCTTTTACAGCTGCCAGGGAAGGCAGCTGTGATTGTAGAATTGAGTTAATTGGGTTTAGAATCAACATGTTTATGGGGTGGGTCTGTGCTACATGTCCAGAAAAGATTAGCCGAGGAAGATCTTCTCCCAGAGTGGGAGACACCTTCTGGAGGATGCTCAGATATTAAGACATCTGATGAAGAAACAGTACTGCTTTGCCTGACTGTCTTCAATTCTTGCTTGTGAGTACATCCAATCTGTTGCTGCCACCACCACCACCACCATCCTTTGCTCACATTGGAATCATCCTCCTTGGCCTTCCCATGTAGACTGAAGAACTGCAGCTCTCCAGGAATCCTCCAGCTCTCAGCATCACATTGGCATCCCACCTCCTGGATTGAGCAGCTACCAGACTCTCAGATGGTCCAACACATGGGCAGCCATTGTTGGACTATCCTACTCAAAACCTATTATATAATCCAACCTCTAAATTTGCCTTTCATAGTAACATATTTACTTACTGGTTCTGTTCCTCTAGAGAATGCTGATTAATGCATCAGCTAATTACAAACAGTAGGGACTGCTGGTAAGGAAAAGGATGTAGGTCACAGAGAGAATAGTGGAGACCTTTGAGACCGAGTGACAGGAGGAAGTGGCATCTAAGTTGAGACTGATGAAAATGTTAGTGATAGCCAGGTGTAGAGCATTCTGAGCAAAGTAAATGATGCTTGCAAAGGACAGTGTTGGGAGGTTGAGCAGAGATGAGCAAGGACCAAGGAGAACAGAGATATGGAGCAAACACCATCAGCCACCATCCTTCCTACATGACAGTTGGTGCATGCTAGGAAAGTCTCAGAGGAAGCCAAGAGCCCACTGTCCACCGCATGTACCTCACAAGGTGGCAAAGGCTAGGGAGGCTGAAGCAAGCTTCACTGGCAGAGAAGGGGTGGGGTGGGAAATAGACACTGTGTGATGCTAAGGCCTCTAGGACAGGACTTCAATGCAAGAGGGGTGTGTGACAGCCACCACCCTTATGTCAACCCTCCTCTACTCCAGTGGCAACTCCTGCTTCATGTTCTTTGAATAGAAAGCATCCATCCATCCATTCATCCACCCATCCATCCATCCATCCATCCATCCATCCATCCATCCATCCAGTTTCTGAGACTGCCTCCTTTTTCAGGCTCTGATAGGCTCTGTTTTCTTCAGTTTTACTTGCAACCCCAAGAACAAATTGCAAACATTTCTTAGGTAAGATCTGGCCCTGAAGAGTTTGTGGCTGGGGAGATGGCTCTGAAACGCTTGTCTGCTGTGCAACACAAGCCCCTGAGTTTGAATCCTGCACCCATAGAAAAGTCAGGCAGAGTGGCACACATGTAAGCCCAGCACTGGGGTGTAGAGTAAGGACTGATCAGGGAATCACAGAGCTGGCTGGTCAGTGAGTCTAGACAGTTGGTGAGCTCTGGGTTTTGTGAGAGACCCTGTGTGGAAAACTAATGAGATGAGCTATGAAGGTTATGAAGGAAAACGCCAAACTCTAGATTTACAGCCTTCACATTCACACACAGATACATGCATGTATATCTACCCCATACACATGCATGTATACACACACACACACACACACACACACACACACACACACACACAGAGAGAGAGAGAGAGAGAGAGAGAGAGAGAGAGAGAGAGAGAGAGAGAGAGAGAGAGAGAGAACTTTAGATAGTTTTATCTTGCAGTCATCAAACTGCATATTTCAAAGCTAGTTTGAGGGCTTGGTAATGACCCCACAGGAAAGCATCCCAGAAGTTGTTCTGGGATGTGACATTTTAACCCCTAGAGGAAAAGCAGAGTATTGTTCATGTATCACAGACATCCTTGGGCAGCAACATTCTTTGCAACACTAATCACAATAACTGAGCACAGAGGCAGCCCTGGGGTCCAGCAGCCGAGGAATGGATGGGATGGGAACATGTGCACTGGCATGCAGTGGAAGCTCCCGGCACTGGAGGACATGCTGCTTACAGGTGAAGCTGAGACAGTCAAGCCTGTCCTAGAAAGACAAGCTGGGTTTCCCCTGCATTTAGGGTTCCTGGGTTTTACATAGATACACAAAATCATCTCTCTCTCTCTCCCTCCCTCCCTCTCTCTCTCTCTCTCTCTCTCTCTCTCTCTCTCTCTCTCACACACACACACACACACACACACACACAGTGGAAGTGAAGCTTTTAGGTAAACACAGAACATAAATGGGCAGAGGGAATTGGGAGCAGGGCAGTGAAGAATATCCTTAATGCACATATAAACAATATATTTGAATTTTTAAGTTTAATTAATTTAGAGGTAAATTTGAGAGGGAATTGGGGCACACAGGAAGAGTTGGAATGAGATGGGTTGGAAATTATGTGAATATAACACTCTCATGAAATTCTCATAAAACTCCTCAAATATATGTAAAGGAAATATAAAGCCACCTTAAGTAATATGTGGGCATTCCTAAATAAAGGGTAGCTGATGCTTGCCCCCTCCATGTGGTCCCATCCCTAAGGAGTTTAAGTGGCTAATTTCTGTCCAGTTCCTTATGGCTTCAGTTTCAAAGGCACACCCTGCAGAAAGCATATTCAAACAAGGTAGAAAGAGATCTGAATGGAAGTGGATGAGGGCTTTGATTTAGAATTAATTGCCTGGGGTCCTGGCTTCCTGCAGAGAGAGCAGAGGCTGAGTGAGGCAGGCCAGGTAATAGTGCTATTTCTCCGGAGCACTTGGCTGGAGCAGAGGAATGAAGGAACAGTCATTGTCTCCTGAGCACTTGGCTGGAGCACCAGAGGGGCGAAGGTCACAGGCATGGCTCCCTCCCAAGGTCCGATGAATGGATTTATCCCCCCCAACGTTCTTAGATATTTATTGACTAGTTACTATTTACTGAACCAGTTTCCCAAATGACTAATAGGGAAAACACATGGCTAATAGAACATGTTATCCCTGTGATTGGACTTAGTCTGGTTCATTGCCTTAAGCTAGGTTAAATGGTTTCAGGAGGCTGAGGCAGATGAGCACAAAGTCTGGGCCTGCTTGGATTATTGAGCTCAAAGCCAAACCTGGCCAATTTAGGGAGAGCCTGTCTCAAAATAAAAACATTAAATAAAAGAGCTGAGGTGCCTCACACATGAGAAGCCTGAGCTCAGTCTCCAGCTCCGAGAAAAAAAATAGTGAAGACACTTTAAAGAAACACAATAGTAGATGGTAGTGTAGTATATAGCTGGAGGGGTGGAAAGAAATCTCTCAGAAGTGGCATACAAATTACAGGATTTTAACAGGGCTTGTTGAGTGGGGGAGTGTCCTTGGGAGGCCAGAAAGGGTGTTAGACCTGGAACTAGAGTTAAATGTGGTTATAAGCAAGCTGATGTGAGTGCTAGGACCCAAACTGCATCCTCCAGAAAAAACAGCTAGCTATTTTGACCTCTAATCCTGGTTTATTTCTCACTCTCATTCCTGTCTCAAGGTTTTTGGTCATTAGTACAAAACTGGAGCTTTGGATGCTAACACCAGGACCATTGGAGGTAGGGCTGCCATAGGAAGTTTATCCCTAGCTAGACAGAACTCCTTCAAAGAAAGGCTTTGAAAGCAAGAAGAAAGGCCCATGGTCCTTTAGTGGTTTCAGACCACCCGGGATGGAGATGATAGAGGCATCACAGCACACTCTTTCTAGTGAGTGCTGCTTGCTGCACGCCAGTCCAGGCTCAGACTCAACCTACTCCAGAGCCTGCCTTATCGGCCTGTCCTAGAGCACTCCGCCAACTTTTCCTTATTGGGGAATTGCAGACAGAAGTTTGATGTGGGATGTCTTCATGCTGTGAATAAAGGGACTGACTGTTTTGGCCTGTGGCAGGCACCTTCAAAGTAAGTAGAAATTGGAGCATAGATAGGAAAAGGAGGGCGGAGTCAGGAGAGACGCGATCCAGCTGCCCACTGGTGGTTTTGAACATGAGATCAGGCACACACTACCAGTGCCACACTAGAGTTTATTCAGAGAAGTTGCCGAGTGGGTATGAAGGAGAGAAGCAGAAGAGAAAAAGAGAACAATTTCCATGTGGTCCTTGTAAGGGAACCGGTGGGCGTGGATTTACGTAGCCCTATGCCTAGGGGTGTGCCCTCTGTATAGGGCATGTTCTGCCAGTGCCATGTTAGGTTTACCACTTGATTGCTATATGCCAGGAATTCTTATCTTACCCGGTGCCATGTCAGGTTTACCACATGGCGTGCCAGGAATCCTTACACCCATGAAGCAAGATGTAACAAAATAGGTAAGCCACAGGCCACGTGGTAGGGCAGATTAATGAAAATGGATTGAGTTAAGATGAAAGAGCTAGCTAGCAATATGCCTGAGACATAGGCCAAACAGTATGAAATTAATATACGCCTTTCTGTGATTATTTGAGGCTAGTCAATCTGGGAATGTAAGTCTATGAGTGTGGACCATCAGGCGGATGGGTCAGAAACCTCTTACTAGAGGAGTTATCTGGGAGATGGTCCTTCACTTTTGAAGTTCTCTATCACCAAGCACATTAAAATAATGTCTTTAACAGAATGTCAATAAATGAATAAGCTTGGCTATTATTGTGCTATGAAGATTTTTTTTCTAACTGTAAATGGTATTTTTATGGCCTGTGGGCAGAGGCAAATGTAGGTGTGTTTCAGAGCTCGTTTAGATTTCAGTTTTTATGTATTGAAAATAGAAAATTAGTAATCTATTTCAATAACCCAGGCCATTAAAATGTTATCTTTTTCTTTATAAAATTCAAAAATCAATCACTGTATCTTTTTTATGGAAGTTAAAATGAATTTAAAAATCACCTTTTAATACAGCCTAAGTTTGACATTTTTGTTATTTTCCCTATATATGGAACTCATGATAGGTCACTTGGCACTAGGATGTTGCCTTACATAAGTAATTAAATCCAGTCTGAGAAGGGTTCCTGATGGGTCCTAAGCTCCTCCAGGTCAGCTTTGTCATAGAATGTATACTATGAATACATATAGCTCTGGGTCTATAAAGTCCCAAATGATTTACAGCTATAGATATGACTCCTTAAGTGCCATCACAGAACCTGCATCCAACAATGAATGGAAGCAGAGATCCATGACTTAGCATGGGGCTGAGCTCCTGGTCCAGCTGGAGAGATGAGGAGAAGAATCGGTATGAGCAAGGGGATAGGGATTATGAGAAGGAGTCCTTCGGAGAGAGCTGACTGGAGCACTCAGGCTCTCACTGAATCAGGAAAAGGAACTAGGCCCTCCAAGGGTAGGCATGGGCAGTATGTAGAGTCTCCAGGGGTGGAATCAGACTGTGTTCCTGTGTGTGGGCTGTCACCTTGGAGCCCATTCCTTGGGGTGAGGGAATCAGACCTGCCTGGAGTGGATTGCCACACTGAGCTGACCCACTTGGGGACTTCTTGCCCTTTTGGGGGAGGGTATGGGGGATGGGGTGGGGGAGGCTGAAGCCACATGGGGAGAGATTGGGAGGAGGGAAAGACAGCGGGTAAGAGGATACATAAAAAAGACCTTTTTTAAATTAAAAAATTGTAAAAAGTAAAAAATATAATAAATATATGACTCCTTAAACATAAGAAAGGGCAAGGTGGGTGCTGGAGGTACGACTGTGTTGTTAGAGTGGTTGATGTGTGAGCATAATGACCTGTGTTTGATCTTCAGCACATAAACCAAAAGCCAGGCACAATGGCAGGCAATGTCGTTACTGTGCTTGGGAAGTGGATCTGGGTAGGTGCCTGGATCCCACCAGCCAATCGGCCTGACTAATCAACAAGGTCATCTGAGTCAGTACGTCAAGGAAATGTACAGTAGTTCATTGAAAGGAGACAGAGGAGATTAAGCTTTCCACCCTTCTGCATGGAACCCTGGGGAGGGCTCTGGCTTCCTCCTGTGCATGGAGTTCAAGCACAGTTAATTTTCACTTCAAGACTTTGTATTTGCAGCTTGTCTGTGTGAGCCTGTGAGAGTGAATGTGGTGTGTATGTGTTTGTGCATGGACGTGCATGTGGAGGCTAGAGGTTGATGACAGGTAGCTTCAATGGCTTTCCACTGTAGTTTTGGAGGCAGTTCTCTCCCACCAAATCTGCATATCACAGACATATGCTAGACTAGTAGAGCAGCAAGCCCCACGATCCTGTCTCTGCTCCCCAGGCTCCGATCTGCAATGTGCTGTATAGCTTTTTGTGTGGGTACTTGGATCCCAACTCAGATCTGTGTGTCAGTACAACCAGAGGTTTACTAAATGAGCACCTGGCAACCCTAACTCTGTGAGCCTTGACATACAACCACTCTCTCTCTCTCTCTCTCTCTCTCTCTCTCACTCACACACACACACACACACACACACTCACACACACTCACTCACTCCTCCTGTCTTGAGCAATCTGAGTACTTTCCAAACCAAATGAATAATGTTAGAATCCATCTAAACACAAGATCCTGCCTTTCCGGTCCCAGTTGGTAGAGGCCATACTCACCCAAATATTCTCTGCTTCTCTCTCTTCTGCTTAGAGATCACATCTTGCCCAGAGTCAAGGCCAGGTGGCCCATCCTAAAACCAAGTCTTATTTGGGAAAAGGCCAACTTTCAGAGAACAGTGTGACTCATACTCATTCTCAGAACTCTGTGATGGGGAAAAAGAGTCTAAGAGGGGCCATCATTCTCCAGATGCTTCATCATCTCTTGCTCTTGAGTGTCCCACCTGAAAATGCTATGCATCTTGACCCCCAGACTCTGCTCTGTACCTTGTCCACTGTTGCAAGTGACTATCTTTTGTAGCTGCTGCAGTAGCAGCAGCAGGTGATGTGCTCTGCCTGATGCCTAGAGATGCTCTTGTTAGAGGTGTGCAGGTTGACACAGAAAGACCTTGGACATATGCCAAAGTGCAGGTGTAGATGAGCAGAAAAAGCATTTGTGTAAAAATAAAAAGTAAAGTATGTGTCTGCATGGACTCTACAGGAAGGATTATTCTAAAGTTGAGAATTTTGGCTATGGTGATATTTTGTGTATGCTCTAACAGACAATGCTTGCCTGAAGATCAGAGGGCAGAGCCAGCCACAAATTAGCCAAAGAGGTCAGACAGTGGTGACACAGCCTTTAATCCCAGCACTTGGAATCTCATGATTTTGTTCCTAGTACTTGGGAAGCACACATACTTTTTTGTTTGTTTGTTTGTTAGTTTGTTTTTCTTTATTTATTTTGTATTTATCAAGAAAAACAGTAAAATGAATTTAAAATGCTGAGAAGTTAACAATAACTATAAAGAAGATAAAAATCATAAGCATGACTTATCAAGGATGATAATGCAAATAAGATTGCTACACATATATTTACTTTGTGTTCAGCTTTCCCTCTGAATTTTTTTTTCCATCCCTGTATATCCTTATTCAAGGTCACTTCCCCCTCCCACCACATCAGGTCATTTTTTCTTCTCCACAACTTCCCATCCCCTCCCTGGGCAGGGAACAGACAGTCCTATGGTCCCACTGACCCAATAATGCTTGGATCAGTCTCCACTCCTGGCAAATCCAGTTTTGTCCCCCCTCCCTCAAGAGTGAGTCAGGTGTTTCTATAGTTGGAGTGGGATCTGAAGGGTCAGTCCAGGGTGTCTCTGATCCCAAGCTGTTCAGTGGTTGTGGTTTGCAGCTTGGGCATGCTTGGCTTTTTTTCTTGTTTGTTTGTTTAGAGACCACTAATGAGTGAGTACATCCCCTGCTTATCTTTCTGAGATTGTGATACCTCGCTCAGGAGGATATTCTCCAAATCCATCCATTTGCCTGTGAATTTTAGGATATCATTTTTTTCTTACTGCTGAGTAGTATTCCATTGTGTAGATTACCACAGTTTGTTAATCCATTCTTCAGTTGAGGGACATCTAGGTTGTTTCCAGGTTCTTGCC
>PVIH01000613.1:81460-250868 GCA_004025045.1 Sigmodon hispidus
ACTCCCACCAACAATGGAGGAGTGTTCCCCTTGCTCCGCATCCTCTCCAACATAGGCTGTCATCTGTGCCTTTTATCTTAGCCAATCTAACAGGTGTTAGGTGGTATCTCAAAGTTGTTTTGATTTGCATTTCTCTGATGGCTAAAGATGAAGAGCACTTTTTCAGGTGCTTTTCAGCCATTCGTAGTTCCTCTGCTGAAAATTCCATTTTTAGATCTGTACCCCATTTTTTGATAGGGTTATTCAAGGTTTTGGGCTCTAGATTCTTGAGCTCTTTATATACCTCAGAGATCAGTCCTCTATCACTTGTAGGGTTGGTGAAAATCTTTTCCCATTCTGTAGGCTGGCGTTTTGTCCTATTGATGACAGTGTTCTTGGCTTTGCAGAAGCTTCCTAGCTTCAGGAGATCCCACTTATTGATTGTTGGTCTTAGTGTCTGTGCCACTGGTGTTATATTTAGGAAGTGGTCGCCTGTGCCAATTTGTAGATGTATTTCCCACTTTCTTTTCTATCAAGTTCAAAGTGGCTAGGTTTAAGTTGAGGTCTTTGATCCACTTGGATTTGAGTTTTGTGCAGGGTGACAGGCTCGGATCTATTTGCATTTTTCTACACACTTCCATCCAGCTATGCCAACACCATTTATTAAATATACTATCTTTTTTCCATTGAATGTTTTGGGCCTCTTTGTCAAAGATCAGGTGTTCATAGGTTTTTGGGTTAATGTCTGGATCCTCAATTCTATTCCATTGGTCCACAAGTCTGTTTTTATGCCAGTACCAGGCTGTTTTTATTACTGTAGCTCTATAGTATAGCTTGAAGTCAGGATGGTGATACCTCCTGAGGTTCTTTTGTTGAGTAAAATTGTTTTGGCAATCCTGGCTTTCCTGTTATTCCAAATGAAATTGAGCATTGTTCTTTCAAGGTCCAAAAAATATTGTGTTGGGATTTTGATGGGCAGTACATTGAATCTGTAGATTGCCTTTGGTAGAATTGCCATTTTTACTACGTTGATCCTACCAATCCAGGAACATGGGAGAGCTTTCCATTTTCTGATATCCTCTTCAATTTCTTTCTTCATTGATTTAAAATTTTTGTCAAATAGGTCTGTTACTTCTTTGGTTATAGTTACTCTAAGGTATTTAATACTATTTGCATACCTAAATATAATAAAGGTGATTTACAAGAAGCCGACAGCCAGTATCAAACTTAATGGAGAAAAACTCAAAGCAATCTCACTAAAGTCAGGAACTAGACAAGGATGTCCTCTCTCCCCTTATCTATTCAATATAGTTCTCGAAGTTTTAGCTAAAGCAATAAGGGTACAAAAAGAGATTAAGGGGATACAAATTGGAAAAGAAGAAGTGAAGCTATCTCTATTTGCAGATGATATGATTGTATACATAAGTGATCCACAAAATTCTTCCAAGGAACTGCTACAGCTGATAAACACCTTCAGCAATGTAGCAGGATACAAGATTAACTCAAAGAAATCAGTAGCCCTTCTATACACTAAAGTTAGAAGAGCTGAAAAAGAAATAAGGGAAACATTACCCTTCATAATAGCACACATACTTTTAATCTCAGCACTAGAGAGGTTGAGACAAGAAGTAAATGTGGCTGGGAGAGAAAGGAACGTAAGGCAGGAGGAGACAGGAGCTCAGTCCTTTGGCTGAGGAGATGTCGTGAGAAGTGGGTGTGGCTGCTCCTTTGTCTCTGATCTTTAAGTATTTACCCCGATATCTGGCTCTGGGTTTTTACTAAGACCAATTAGGATTCGAGTTACAATTTGCTGTCTCTGACTCACAGATAAATTTACTCGTGATGTCTTGAGACAGAGTCTCAAAAAGCACAAGGGGTCCTGGAACTCACTACGTAGCTACTGTGGCTGATCTTGAACTTCTGTTCCTGACTGGCCATCCACAGTGCCGAGACTGTAGACATACACCACCATGTCCAGTTTCACAGATAGGTATATGCTTTGCCTTTCAGTTTGCCTATAAAGGGAATTACTGGCTTTTCAAAGCGAAATAAATGAAATGGTAAATTTTTGAAAATAAAGAATCTTATTGAATGAGTAAGTAAGGTGCCCTGGTGTCTGAATGAAAATGGAATAGACGCAGGGAGTGGTGCTGTGAAGAGGTGCCTTGGCAGAGTAGGTGTGGCCTTATGGAAGACACGTGTCACTAAGGGTGGGCCTTTAAGTTTCAGATGCTCAAGTCAGGCGCAGTGTGTCTCTCTTACTGCTGCCTGCCAATGCAGATGTCTTCTTCCTCAGCACCATGTCTGCCTGCATGTCACCATGCTCCCTGCCATAATGATAATGGACTAAACCCTGAAACTGTGAGCCCGATTAAATGTTTTCCTTTATAAGAGTTGCCATGGTCATGGTGTCTCTTCATTGCTGTATGTGGTTTTTGGTCCAGACTTTCAGGCCTGGCCCAGAGGTTTGGACCCACTCTCAGCCCCACAGTCACTTAGGCCCCCAAAAAATCACACAAAGGCTTATATTAATTTTATGCTGATTGACCTGGGGCCCAATCATATAACTTGCTAACTCTTTACTCTTAAACTAACCCATTATTCTTATCTTGTTCAGCCATTCAGCTTGGTACCTTTTTTCAGCAGCATTTCAACTTCTTCCCTCTGTGTCTCCTGTGATGTCTCTGCCCCTGCTCTGAGATGTCCCCAGAGTTTTCTTAGTCTGGTAGCCCCGCCCATACTTCCTGTCTGCCTCTGGATAGTCAGCTTTTATTAAACCAGTAGGTCGGACAATTATTTACAATGTAACACAATCCCACTACACTTCATAGCAATAGAAACCCTAAATCACATACTAAGTAGATTTATCTGTGAACTGCAAGCCCTCTCATGGGGAGAGTTCAGGTGACACACCCTTTAATCTTTATAGTCCTGAGTTCATGACAATAAACAATGACAGAAAGGGAGGCCTGAGCTCCATTCAAACTCTAAATTTCCATGAGTCAAATTTTCGGACTTCAGAGGAGAGGAGAGCACCAGAGTGTGTATACGTGTGTGGAGGGTTAGGAGCTTTAAAACAAACATTCTGAGCTGGAGAGATGATTCCGCAGAAAAAGTGCTTGCCATGAAAACAAGAGTAGCAGAGTTTAAATTTCCCATACCCATGCAAAAAAATCCAGGCAGGGGGCTGGAGAACTCAGTGGTTAAAAGCACATACTTCTCTTACAGAGCATCCAAGTTCATTCCCAGCACCCATGCTGGGCAGCTCACAAATGTTTGTAACTCCAGCTCCAGACAATGTGTTGTCTCTGGTCTACACAGGTGCTTGTATTCATGTGTACATTCCCACAACTAAGCACATAATTAAAAGTTATAAAAATAAATCTTAATTAAAAGGGCTAGGCAGCAGCAGCCTATAAGTCTAGCACTCAGAAGGTAGAGAGGGAGATCCCTGGAATAAGTTGGTTTGTTAGAGGAATGGACTCATCATGCTCTGGGTTCCTAAGAGTCCCCACCTCAATAAAGTGGAGAACAATAAAGGAAAAAGTCACCTGATATCAACTTCGGGCTTTCATAGCAAGTGCATACTCATCCTAGGAGTGTGGCCGTTTCCTATTCTCTCTCTGCTTCCTGGCCCATGGAAATTTAAGAGACCAGCCTCACGCTGGTGCTGTAGTAGCCACAGGCTGTTCCCACAGCTGGGCCTTCTGTACCATGACGGCTTGTAACTTCAAACCGTAACCCAGAATTCCTTCCTTGTCTAAGCTTCTACCAGGTGTTTATAGTAGTGAGAGAAGGAACTTGTTTGGAGACAGGTGTGTTGCAGCTGGAGGGCTGCTCAGGTGTTGCTTTGCTTCTCTCTTTAAATCAAACCAAAGCAAGTAAATTTAGTACCAGGAGTGGGAGGTTTCTGCATCATTAAAGACGTTCCTCTCATTGTCTCTAGCTGTGTGCTTCCAGGAACATACCAGCTGTTTGTGAGCCTCCCACTGTGGGAAGGACACACACTTGTGACTCTGGCAATTACTGAAGGGGTTTGAAAAGAAGGGAAAAACTTAAGACAGATTTATCAGGTAATTTATCTCAGTTTTTAATAAACCAGGGAAGCAATGTTATGAGCCAATGAACTGCACTGGGAAAAACAAGCCAAGGGCAGAGGCAGAAATAACTGATGAAACAAAAAAACAAAGAAATGCTTGCTTGCAGCAACTAAGACACCTCTGCTAGCTGCCAGCCAAACCCCGTATTGTAGCTAGGCCTCCTTCTCAGTGTTCCAGAACCAAGTCTGGGATGGTTCCCTGGCCAGCAATGCCCTAGTTAGCTATGGCTGTCAGTATGACACAGCTCAGAGTCACTGAGGGGACCCCAACTGAGGAGTTTCATCCATCAGAGTGAACTGTGGGACATTTTCCTGATTATTAAGTAATGTAGGAGAGCCCAGCCCACTGTGCGTGGTACCATTCCTAGTCAGGTGGGCCTGGGATATAAAAAGGTAGCTGAAAGTGGGCTATGGAGCAAGTCAGGAAGCAGTGTTCCTCCGTAGTTCCATCTCTGCTCCTGAGTTCCTGTCCTGACTTCCCTCAGTGTGGACTATGATCTGGAAGTATAAGCCAGATAAACATTTTTTTTCCCCAAGTTGCCTTCAGTCAGAATGTTTTACCATAGCAACAAGAGGAAACTTTAGCAAACAGCTTATGTATAGCTGGAGTTCTGGGTACTGGTCTACTCTGGTTTCTTGCTGAGGGTTTAGGTGACTTCCATGTGACAACTCTGCCGGGAGCATTTTTTCCTACTCTGAAAAGCTATTTGTATACCTTCTACCCTCAATGTTGTGCACTTTTCCTCAGCTTTCCCAGAGAGGTCTTTGAGCTGTAGCAAAGAACATTTCCATTCATAGCCATTCCGCTGACTATCCTCGTGTGGACAGGAATTGAGGGCAGAAGCTACGCTCAGATGGTTCCCATTGAATAAAGCAAGATCCTTCTCTCAGTAGGCTAGGAAGGCTGCCTTAGTGCAGACTCCATGGGGAAGGCCATATCTTGGACAGACTCATGGTCCAGCTGCCTTTTCTACCCATTTTCTTTGACATTGTAAAGTGACACTGACCCTGCTCTGGCCAGACTAGGCCTCCCTTGTACTCACACCATCCCACACCAGTGACACACATATATGGAATGGGGCCCAGGCCATATTCTCTAGAATTGGTGTCTTCTTTATTTTAGTTTGTTTTTAAGACAAAGATTTCAACATATAGCCCAGGCTAGACTAACTCCATCTGCCTCTGCTTCCCAAGTGTTGAAATTAAAGGTGTGTCTCAACATGACAGCCTGAGGTGATGCTATCTTAGAAATTGATTTTAAGGTTACTTTTTGATAGCAGTTAAGGCAAAATAACAAATAAAGAGGAGATATGACTGTAAAACAAGGGCCCTAAGAATCCGAGGGAAGGTGTGGAGAGACTGCCTCCCTTGTGACCGATACCTGTGTCCTTGGAAGATGGGGCCTGGGAGCCTGTCATAGGACCTTCCATTTGATTTCCCACCTTATGCCCCAGGACTCTAAGGCACGGAACAGTTCTTACATCTATAGAACTGCACACCTTCCCACTGTGTTAGATTCTTACGTTGCCTTGACAAATACCTGAGAAGATCATCTACTTCCTAATTTCAATACCTGTCGCCTGTGGTCCACTGGCTCCTTTGCTTTGGGTCCTAGGTGAGACAGACAAACAGCCTGAGGTTGGGGGGATAAAACATAGCATCTACGGACATGTCTTTGCTGATTTGCTTTCTTCAGCTATGTCTGACTTCCAAAAACTTCCAGCAGCTTCAAAAAGTACCATTCTGTTATGAACACACTGATTCAATCACTTCCCCTCAAACCCGGCAGCTGGCAATCAAACTTTTACTATGGAGTAGTACACCATGGGATGCATCCAAATTACAACACTTACCCATAGGGCTGCACCAATATGGCCACCTTGTTTAAGATCTTCCTAAGTGTGTGGTTTGAATGAGAAATGTCCCTCACTGGCCTATGTATCCCCAGTAACACTGTTTGGAAATGTCGTGGAGGTGGAGCATCCCTGGAGGAGATCCATCACTTTGCAAAGGCTTTGAGGCTTCATAGCCTGACCACTTCCTGTTCTCACTATCAGCTTCCTGTGTGCAGGTGAAATGTGATCAGTCCTCTTCCTGGTTGCAGGCTGGCCCCATGCCCCTGTCGCTGTCCCTTTCCTGCCATGGTGGACTGTATCCCTCTGAAACTGTCAGTTAAAAATCTATCCTTTTCCCTTCGCAGTGGCTTTTGGAAACGCTATCTTTATCACAATAGAAACGTGACTAATATATGCAGCAGGAGACAGAAGGGTCACGAGGCAGCTAGTGGCACACTACAGTAAGCTGCACCAGAAAAGCATGTTAGGACTCTTAAACTATTATATCTTTAATCTCTTCCTTCAGTAGGAGACATAGGCTAACATACCCAGAAGCCCACAGGCTCACTGGTGGGGGCTCAGTGGAATTCTTAGCTGCTCTGCTGCTTGTTAATCAGGTGTGTGCCCATCTCCAGGTGAACCGTGGTACCGCCAGGAGACACAGAACACACAGAGGCTGTGTGAGTTAAGAGTGGTGTGGTTTCAAAGGAGCAATTTGGACTCGGTGACTTTCCCATCATTATGCTTAATATGATTGCTTCTTATTTTCTGAGAAAAACAATGGTGGGCAGCCCCATGGTGAGGCTTCTCTGGAGGGGCTGCTTAGGTCGGCCTTCTCTTTCCCTTGCTGCTTGTCAGGTTATTCATGATGGGTTAAGTGGAGGTGACAAACATCTTTCTGATTTGTTTCATGAAAAGAGTGTTTATACGGGGTTCATCTTTTATTTCATCTTCAGTCTTAGCTACTGAGTTATGAATGGTCTAATTGCAATGGAAGGAGTGGAATTTCAGGCCCAAGTAAGAAATGGCTGCTGTGTTCTGATGTTTTCTTTTACTTTTTGGTGTATAGGAAATTAACTTGTTTTGTTTGATTGTTCTTTGTTTTGAGACGGATTTCATCTTTTTTTTTTTTTTTTTGAGACAGGCTATCTCCACATTGCCTGTGCGAGCCCCAAACTTTTAATCTTTCTGCCTCAGTTCTGTGTGCTACAGTTCATATATAGATAATCTCAATATGCCAAATACATATATTTAAATTAATGTATTCATTTGTGTGTGTATGTCTGAATGTAATGTCTTCAGAAATTAGAAGGGGACACTGGATCCCTTTGATCTGGGGTTACAGGTGGGTGTACAAACCTGATGTAGGTTCCAGGAACCAAACTCAGGCCCTGTGTAAGAGCAGTGTTTGCCCTTAGAGGCTGGGCCATCTTTCTAGCACTGTGCATGATTACTCTGCTCCCATAGCTCCCTGTTGTTATGTGCCTGGCCCCTCTGTTCCCACTTAGACTGGAGAGAAGCAGTGTCCCTGCTTCTGGGTCTGTTCCTTCTCCATCCATTTGAAGAGGAGTGCCGACCAGTTCTCCTTCATTCTGTTCTTCTCTCCTCCTCCCTTGACAGCCATCTGCCCATGAGATTCATTCATTAACTCTGCCTATGACAAGAGAAGATTTTTGGTGACACCCTTTTCCTAAATCTACCTGCAATTCTCACTTAGAAATGATGGATTGAGATGGCTCAGTGGGTAAAATGTCTGCTGTGTATGGGTAAAGACCTGACTGTATGTAAATCAATAGGAAGGACCCACATAATACTGGATGTGGTAGCATGTGCATCTATATTCCTACTGTTTGTTTATGGAAATAGGAGACAGGACAGGAAGATCTTAGAAGCCCACAGGTTAGCAGGCTTGCTATATATATACAGATTAGTAATAAGAAATTCTGACTCAGAAAAGGCGAAAGGCAAGGACTGACCTCTATATGCACACACACACACACACACACACACACACACACACACACACACACACACACACACCAAATGAGAAAATGATTCTAAAAAATATCGGGTTGGTGAGATAGTGGGATGGCTAAGCAGATAAAGGCTCCTGCACAAAACCCCTAACTTGAGTCTGATCCTTGGAACCCACATGATCCTCCAGCCTCCTCATGTTTGCTGAGGATGTGTCTTCTCCCCACACAAATACATAATGCAGATAAAAATGGAGTGATCCCCTAAAGACCAATTTTTCCTGTGTGCCAGGGTCACCCATTTAAAATCTAGCTAGTGTTTGTCATCATTTTAGTAAAACACTGTGCTTGGATGTGAGCAGGGATCATAAGGTCTTTCCCTCTCCTGGACTTGTCTGGGGACTGGTTGGCTCCTTAGGTCTTTGTGTTCTCTATTGTGCAAACAGGAAACCAGCAGCTGCTTATATGTCAAGGCCAAAGAGACAAAATAGACTGTGCAGCTGCATGTTTAGAAAACCCTGAGCCAGCAGTATCTGGACCTGGGTTAGAGATAGGCAATAGACACAGCTTTATTCACAGGACAATATAGGAAACTGGACTGCTTCTGGGCTGGCAGAAGCAGAGACAGAAGTGGTAATGGCTGGCAGGTAATTGACCTCAGTGCCCTCTTGGTAAATGGTGGAGGGCAGCTGCAGGGTCAGGCTTGTATGGCTTATAGAGAGGCAGATTCTGGAGAGAGGACACTGGGTAACTCTTGTAGTGTGGCAGTGAAGTATGAGCAAGGCACTGAGGTCCAGATCTTTTTATTTAACCTGTGTTTTGTGTGGAGGCGTTTTTGCCTGCATGTATATATGTGTTGTGTTGTGTGTGTGTGTGTGTGTGTGTGTGTGTGTGTGTGTGTGTGTGTGTGAGATGGCGGCCACAGAAGCTGGAAGAGGGCACCAGATTCTTTAAAACTGGAGTTACAGATGGCTGTGAGAAGTCATATAGTTGCTGGGAATTGAACCATGATCCTCTAGGAGAGCAGCCTGCTCTTACTGCTGAACTATCTCTCCAGACCCTTAAACCTCTTCTAATTTGACTCAAAAGCAATAGGTAGATGAGTATTGAGATGTGTCCCAAACTAGTTGCACCTATAACTTTTAAGAATGATTTAGAGACATTTAA
Organism: Sigmodon hispidus; assembly: GCA_004025045.1. Taxonomy (NCBI): domain Eukaryota; kingdom Metazoa; phylum Chordata; class Mammalia; order Rodentia; family Cricetidae; genus Sigmodon; species Sigmodon hispidus. The sequence goes on from PVIH01000613.1 coordinate 90,514, forward strand.
GCAAAATTTTAATTTTTCCATTTAAAAAAATAAGCCCTTATTCTTCAGATTGACCCTGTTATTCTCAAGATTCCCTCAGGGGAAACCATGGCTGAGGCAAAGAGTACAAAAACTTCAGTGTGGATTGCTTTTATAGGCACATGAAGACTATCAAATTTGGTTTCTATTGCAAATAGAAAAAAAAATCATGTAGATATTTAATGACATGGAAAAATATTCTCAATATAATGCCAAGTGTTAAAAAAAAAGCAAGTTCATTTCCACAGTTTCCAATGTGATCTCCTATTGCAACATTAAGTGGATGCATCTCTGCAGAGATTTAAAAAAGACTGAAGATGTATTCCAACATGCTCGCCCTGACTATTCTTTGTTTGATGTAGTAATGGTGCCTTTTATTTCTCTATTCTGCTTATCTGGGCTGTTTGAATATTTTTATGACAAACAAGTTTTGCTTTTGTAATAAGAAAAAAAGTGCAAATGTGGATTTTTATTTTTAAAAACTGAGCACAAATCTAAACAACTTCAGACTCCACTGCTAGTATGCTGGGTGGTAGGGCATAGTGCAGGCCCTTCATCATTAGATGAAGTGTTGGAATGTTGGGGTGTTGGAGTGTCAGTATCAGGGCTGGAGCATGATGGCCCAGAGCTATGGAAATGAGGCAAGTCAGCAGGTAGGTTTCAGGCAGGAAAAGGCTGTGCTGTGACCTTTGGGGCCCGCATCTGGGGTTTAGTGCAGATTCAGAGGAGTCTGGGAGGGGTCATAGGGCAGATGAGTCCTAGTTTGAACAAAGCCCTTTTGATGTGCTTGAGTTAGGGCCTGGTTCAGGAATGCAAGGATTAGGGAGAAGTTAGCATACGTCCCCAGGAGAACACTCTTTACTGTGGCGAGCCGCTTCTGTCCTGCAGAATGACGAGTCACCACACGCACGATTCTTCTCGGATCACACTTTATTGGAGTACAGCTCAGTTGTGAAATGGTGGAAAGAAGACCCCGAGCCTGAGATTCAGCCTGCTTATATAGGGAAGCCTGCCGCGTGATTGGTGCCCAACACAATGCCTCATTAACATATAGCCGGTGATTGGTTCAAAGTAGTACTCATTAGCATATGGCTGGTGATTGGCCCCAAACAATGGCTCATTAGCATATTTGAGGATTGCATCGGATAGGTCCTTTCTCAGTGCCTAATTAGCATCAGCACATCGGATTGGTCACTACTCGATGCCTAATTAGCATAAGTGGCAATAGAATGTTCCAGCAAGTTGTGCAAAGGCAAACCGCGCCCTACACTTTACAACAAAAGGAAGCCTCATAGTCCCCCATCCACCCAAACCCCCAACAAAGAAGCATGGGATAGGTATTTGGATGGATGTTACCCTTTTGGCTACATTGCACATTGTTTGTGTGTGTGAGAGAGGGTGTAGAGACCAGAGGTAGATTGTGCTGTCTGCCTCCTTTGCTCTTTATTTACTCAAGAGCAGGACTGAGTGCTGTATGAGCTGAGGTCACACCAGTTTGGCTAGTCCAGCTAAAGCAGCTTGCTCTGGGAATACCTGGTCCCCACCTCTTGAGTAGGGGATTGCAGGTAGGCTACCACACCCACCAACTTTTGGTGGATGCTGGAGATAGGAACTATGATTCTCTTTCCTGCATAACAAGTGTGTTTACCTACTGACACCCCCCCCATCCTAGCCTCTGTAATGATTTTTATAGACTCTTTCCAAGGTTCAGTTTTTGTTTACATCTACCAGGGCAGGAGGAAGGTGTCACATGCCATTATGTGTTAGGAGACTAAGACATGGAGCAGGGTGGGAGATGAGGAGTGGGGCCAGCGGGGGTGGGGGGAGTGAGATTAGCATGTGAAGAGGCCAGTTGGCAGAAGATCAGAAAGCCCTTCTTGTGAGGGCTGTTTGTAGGGAACAGAGCACCAGGATCTCCAAGGGTGAGCGGAGGTGGGTGCTGAATCCCCCAGAGAGGCTCCTCCCTCCTTCAGTGACTGTTATTTGTGTTTCCAGCCTTTCCAGCTTTCTTTCTTATTACACTGTTTCTATCATTGGGCCTATTCTTTATTCCAAACATGAGAACCTAGGACTCTTGGCAGATGCCTTCCAGATCCTGGTCAGCACCTATGAGAATTCCCGGTCCTGTGACAAGCATCCCACCTGAGGTTGATCAGGGGATTCTCCCTAGCCTGGTCCCTCCTTGGATTCACTATGCTGTATCCTCATACTTCAGCACAGTTTAGCTAAGGAATGGCTTGGGAGAAGAAGGTTCATTGTAGGATCAACCTTCCTTGGTAATTCTCAGTAACAGCTGTACCGCACATGGGGCTTTAGCTACAGACGGGTCATTGTTCAGTGAAATGCTTCTTGGCCTCCAACTGGCTTTGTAATCTTGGAAACCAGAGTTAATTTCTCTGAGGCTGACCTTTCAGCATCAGCTGAACTGGGATGGTCCTCTGGTGCCTGGGCAGTGTTCAAAGGGTTGATTGGGTAACAGCGTTGTTTCCTGTTATCCCGGAGTGGAGCTAGGTAGTACTGTGTATATAGGTGGTACTTAGAAGTTGCTTTTGCTAAAACACAGATTCCTTATGTTGGGATCATGGTTTTGGTCTGGCATGAAATGATAATTGATGCTTTACCCTTTTAGCAGGCAGATGCCTATGAATATAGAGGCCTCATGCCCGTGGACTCGGGATGTGGATGCTGGACTGTGGATGAGAGGCGAGAGGCAGCAGTGGCAGGAGACACGTAGGCTGTTTCTACATAGATTCTACATAGATGGACTTTATTGTTATAATAACAGAAGGAGAGAGGAGGAAAAGAGGGAGTGAGAAAGAGGGAGGGAGGAGGGAGGGAGGGAGGGAGGGAGAGAGAGAGAGAGAGAGAGAGAGAGAGAGAGAGAGAGAGAGAGCATGAGCAGCACTCCCAGGAGGAAAGAATGGAGCTTGATAGTCAAAACTCAGGGCAGGGTGTGGCTCAGAGAGTAGAACAGAATCCTAACACCTGACTTGGGCCCACATGGTAACTAAACCCAGGATGAAATCCTGGATCCTCTGCCCTTACTTTGCACTTATGTCCTTTCTCTGGGAGTCACCTACTTAAATCTGCACATGAGCATGTTAACTACTTAAGGAATGTCTGCCTAAAAGCTGTCAATGCCTACCTATCTCTTTCCCCCTTAAGGCTGAAGACACGAACAGGAATTTAAGCATCTTACAATGTCTTCTTCCATATCCCAAGAGGATGCCTAGATGTCTGTAGTCATTATCCCAGACCTGCAGTCCTCTTCCTGCCCAGGCATAGCAAACAGATTTTTTTTTTATACAGACAATGCCCCAGAGGAGAGCATTCACAAGGCAAGGCTGCACCCTGGAGCAGCACTAACCCTGTCCCCGGAAGCAACAAGGACTGCTTTAGGCCACCTTGCAAAACTAGTCCCGAGATAATTATCAACCAGAACACACAGTAGCCAGGACTGCTGTTACGCTTCCTCTTTCTCCTCCACTCCAGGTTTTTTCTGTTTAAATCTATAGCTTATGTCGGTAACCCCAAAATGGATTGGGGTCACAGACCCCTTTATCTCCCTCAAAATGTGTTACTTAACCCTCTGCCTGCTTTTCACTTCAACTCCTTGTCTTTTTAGTTGGCGGTTGTAGAGGACAACTAGGCCAGTCCTTTAAGGACACTGGACAAGGGAAGTCTGCCCTACAACTCAGGTTACATAAGCAGGTATTGCAAGGAGGTGGAAATTACCCAAAGACAGGAAGACCCCACAGCCACCGAGCCAACTGTAGGTCAGCTACCTAAAAACTACATCTGAGTTCAACATAAGCAGGCTTTTATTATTCTTGTTGTTTTTTTTTATTAAACAATACACCAGACTGGTCATTTGCATAGCATTTATATTGTATTTTATTCGTCATGTGAAGATGAGCTAATACTTGCAGGAGCTTGGGCCTTGGGTAAGATGTGCATAACATGCCACTTTATGTAAGAAATGTGAGCATCCTGTGGTGTGTGAGGCTGGGACCAATCCCTGTGACCAATGAGGTGATTGTGTAGATGTGTTTCTTTAGGAATCTCACCTCCACATATCTATTGGGAGAGAAAGGCTGGCTTCCTCTCTGCTGTGATAAGAGCTCCACCTTGAAGAACCAAAATTGAGACAGTGATCACTCAGATCACACCTTGGGTAGGACAGCTAAATTAAGTTAATATCTTGAACTGTGTCCAGGTGGCATAGGAGAACCATCCTATGCCACCTGAGAGGGATCCTGGCCAGATCAGTTGGTAGATCTGGGGTTTTTAATCCCAGGGTCGTGTGTTCAAGCCCCACATTGGGCACCAGATATTGCATAAATTCTATTTGGTATTATAATAAAAACCTGGAGCTAGATATTGGGGAAAAGCTGAAGTACCAGAGAGACAGAGAAATAAACCACAGCCACTTCTCACCCAGCCAGCTCCTCAGGCCTGTCTCCTTGAATCCTTCAACTCTAACCCTCTCTCTCTTCAGCTCAAAAGGGAAATGCCAGGCAAAGCTAGACTCCTCCCTCCTCTGTCTCCACCCAACTATCTCACTTCCTGTTTCAACTTTCTTAGAGCTAGGATTAAGGTGTGTGCCACCACCACCTGTCGCTGTTAGGCCTTGAACTCACAGAAGTGCAAGATAATCTCTGCCTCCTGAGTGCTGGAATTAAAAGTTTGGGTCATCATGCCCTGACCTTCATGACTTGACTCTGTGGGTCACTCTGCCCTCTGATAGTTCAGAGTATTTTTATTAAATATACAATATATCACCATAGGTGAAAGTCTGTATGCAATGGCTTCTGGAAGCCAATGGGGCGCTGGTGAATGGTGGGAGAGTGCCATCTGTAAAGAAGCAGGCTGGGGTGTTATAAGAGAGTCTTTGAAAAACCTGTGCACGCCTCTTTCAATAATGGCTAGGCCACTTCACTGCATGGCAGGAAAATTTTCTCCTGCACTGGAGGCAGCCTGAAGCATGACTAAGAGGCTGGAGGAGCCCCCAGCAGGCAGAACCCTGTCGGGGAGCTGGGAGGGGTGGAACTGGAGCTAGAGGTGGCATCCCAGACTGGAGTCACCAGCATTGAGAGGAGACTGGTTAATGACCAGAAGAAACCTGTTTACATGTGAATAAGGCCACAAATAGAAAGGTGGTCACCATCTTTCCCCCAGGGACAGAGTAATTTCAAAGTGTAGAGGTAAGATGAGAATGGTGTGATTTTTCTATCTGATCCTAGTCTGGGTTCTCCAGTGGGACAGATTAAAGATACATGCCTGTGTAAGCATTGCCTTTCTATCATTTATATATGTATATATGCATGCATGTGTCTGTTTATCATCTACCAGCTTTCTATGGATTACCTGTCTATTTATCATCTATCTATGTACTATCTATTTATCATCTATCATCTATTTGTCTATATGTCTATTTATCATTTATCTACCATCTATCAATCTATCTATTATCTATCTACCATTTATTTATCAATCTATCTATCTATCTATCTATCTATCTATCTATCTATCTATCTGTGTTTTCCCCAGGCTTTTGACCTCTTCACACTTTTCTATCATCCTCCTTCAGAACAGAAACATTTAAATACATGTTTAAATTTTCTGCAGAAGATTTAGTTCTACAGAAGAGACATAATTCTCATCAATGGTGGCTGCTGTGGGACACAAGTCTGGTAGTGTCCTATCTCTTCCTTTAGGTGGTTGGATAGTGAGAATATTCCCTCCCTCCCTCCCTCCCTCTCTTCCTTTTTTCCTTCCTTCCTCTTTGTTCTTCCTTCCTTCTTTTTCCTCCCTCCCTCCCTCCCTCCCTCCTCTTCTTTCCACCAATCTTACAGCACATCACCATAATTTGTCCACTACACCTTTAGATTTTAATGAATTATCTTGCATGATATGAAGGTTTGCAAATGTACTGGGCAGCTAGCAGCCTAAGACCTGAGGATGTCCTGATGCTGCAGTCTAGGTCCAGACGTCATCTGGGGGCAGAATCTGTTGCTGTTGGGATGTCATCTTTGGTTCCAACAGGCCTCCTATTGGCTGAATGAGCCTGGGCTCCATTATGAGGGCAACCTGTTATATTCAGAACAAAAAAAGTCTCATATAAAATGTACTAACAGCAACACCCAGTATCTCTGTGGACTACACTCCATACAACTTTGCACAAGTATAGACATTACACTCACCATGAATCCTGCACATTCGTGGGGTCTATTTCCTTCATTTATATTCGTGAATACAAAATTCCATAGGATAATTTCTAGACAGAAAGTTATATAATTTAAAATGGAAATTATACAATTTAAAACATATACTGCAGAATTATCTCCAGAAAGTTAAAATCATTTAAATTTTTTCTGTACATAATCCGTGAGTGGATGGTTCTGACATTCTCCAAACACATATGATGCACAAATCTTCTCTCTATAAACCTTGGGATTTATATTTTGCTAAGTAGAAAAGGAATTGCTAATGTAATGGGTAAAAAAAGTCTCACTGCTCAAATCTCCATTTCCAACTCAGACTATGATAAAATGTAATATTTATTAGCATGTTTGTTGACCATTTATCTGAATTTTCTCCAGGCTTTTGACCTCTTTATGCCTTGTCAATTTTCTATCATCCTTCTTCAGAGCAGAAACTTAAATCTTCAACCAAGTTCTACAGAAGAGACATAATTCTCAACAGAGGTGGCTGCTCTGGGACATAAGCCTGGCATTACCCTATTGCTTCCTTTGGGTGGCTGGATGCTGAAGCTGTGAGCATTTTTCTTTCATATGCCTCCCTCATATTTCTGTGTTATTTTTTATGTCACTGTGTTATAATGTTCAAAAATACAATGAAGAGGAAGAAAGGTTTCTTTTGGCTCACAGTTGCAGAGGCCCATTGTGGTGTGCAGCTGTGGCAGATGCTCCCTGGCTGCAGGGGTGTGCAGCTGTGGCAGATGCTCCCTGGCTGCAGGGATGTACAGCTGTTGCAGATGCTCCCTGGCTGCAGGGGTGTGCAGCTGTGGCAGAATGCTCCCTGGCTGCAGAGGTGTGCAGCTGTAGCAGATGCTCCCTGGCTGCAGGGATGTGCAGCTGTGGCAGATGCTCTCTGGATGCAGGGATGTGCAGCTGTGGCAGATGCTCCCTGGCTGCAGGGGTGGACAGCTGCTGCCTCTCAGTCACAGTAAGACAGTAAGCAGAGATTACACATGAACCAGGGTAACCTTCAAGGACTGGTTCCTGTTATCTTACTTCTGCCAACCAGGTCTCACCTCCCAAACTTTTCCACAACCTCCCCAAACTGCACCAACCGCCAGTGACCAAGGATTCCAAAGCATGAGCCGTGAAGGTTATGACATGCAAGCCATAATATCAGCTAGAACAGGGTGCCAGTAAGCATGGCAAAGAAAGAATCTAAGGACCACACCGCCCCAAGAAAAATAACAACACCACCCATAACACTTCAGTATAGAAAAATAGGTTGTGTAGACAGGGCCGATCTTATTACTACATGGCACTGCCACTCTAAATAGGCCCAGGCCCCATAAAACACTGCAGTAGCTTTTAGGGATGAATTCCCTGTATCATGACTTGCCAGACATCAGGAGATAATCTCAGCCCTGGCAAAAGACTTTGACTCATTTTGTTCCCTAAACACACACAGCTCCATCTCTCACCAGGGAAAGAAGTGCCGATCTTTGGTTAACAGGCTTCTAGGAGAGACCAGGGTTTGGAAACTCTTAGGACAAAACATCAGTTTGTGCCAGGATGAAACCTTCCCAGGGCTTATGTATACAAGGACAGAGGGTACAGCCCAAGTTCCTGTGTTTCTTTAGGACAGTCAGTGCAGCGTGCTGAAAATCACAGCACACTGTGGCCCTTCCTTTTCTCATCCAGAATTTAGGGCAGCCTTTTACATTACTGAAAGCCTGTTAGAACCCTTCCATCCAAATGAGATGATAGCCAAGGTGGTCAGTCACTAGCCTCGAGATAAACAGAATTCCATAGAGCCAAGGCTAAATGGAAAACAAACAAAATAACAGCAAAGCAACCAGAGCCCTTGGCGGTTCGTGCTTTGGCCATTTTAGGCCCCTGGAGGCTCTTTCTCAGGGCTCTGAGCCTAGAAAATGACCCAGAACCAAAGAAGGCCCTGGGGGCATTGGAGGATACCCATGGCCATTTATGGCCTTTGAAGGCTTTCTTGAAAAACCCAAACCAGCTTTATTTTTCAGTTCTGTTTTTGAGTGACTCCTGATTAAGTGTTTGGGAGAAATACTATTGACGTTTGGAAACTGGGCACGGTGGTACCAGCTTCTCATCCCAACATCCCAACAGGAGGTAAGGCAGGAGGAGCAAGAGCGCTCAGATTCATAATGAGTTTGAGGCCAGCAGCAGCTACATGAGACCCAGAGGAGGAGGGGGAGGGGGCAGGAGGAGGAAGGGGAGGAGGAAACAACTTTCCTGGAAATAGGAGAAGGCCAGTCTCGGTTACATTATTGACAGGAGAAGGTGACATTTCTGTGACCGACCATTTCTCAGGGCCACAGGACCCAGTTGTTCCCAGGGTTATCCAGGATGGGCTCAGACACTGTTGAAAGCCTTAGACAGCTCAGCTGCCATCGTGTGGAACAGATGGCCTGAGCAACTGTACATAGCCACTGGTTGTCCATTTAGAAAGAGACTGTCCTGAGTCTGCTGCCCCTGAGTTGTCGTTATGAAGGCAGGCTGCTTCCTCACTGTGTCCTCGCACAAAAACAGAAGCTGGTGAAGGGGATGGAAAAGCACCTGCTTCTCGAGAGACACTGAATGAGAGAACATAGCTGGTCAACTTGTCTGAATAGTAATGCATAATTGTCATCCTCAAAGAAGACACCACTGTGGATCCAGGAGGAAAGATGAAAACACCTTCTAGGAATTAAAACTTCAGACAACTTTGTATATTTTTTAAAATATTACATAGTTTCTTATGAGAGAATCAATTATCTTGCGAGTGGCTCCTTTCTTTTTTTAAAAAAAAACTTTATTTATTTATTTATTTGCCTTGGTGTTTTGCCTGGAACTGGAACTACAGACAGTTGTTAGCTGCCATGTGGGTGCTGGGAATCAAACTTGGGTCCTCTGGAAGAGCAGATGGTGCTCTTAACCGCTGAGCCATCTCTCCAGCCCCCGAGTGGCTCCATTCTTAAGCCTTTATCTAAACCCTCGTCTCCAAGATCATTACGGCTATTTGACTGATTGATTGATTGATTGATTGATTGTGTGTGTGTGTGTGTGTGATATGATTGATTCTTGGGCAGACACAGCACAGACAATAGACATGAACTTGAGGGACATGTTGACCCATGTCATGGTCCTTTGGTCTCCTTCCTGTCTCTCCCACCCACAGCCATTGTTCTTCTGTGTCGAGTGTCAGAGCAGGACATGTACACAGGTCCTCCAGTCTAGGAACAAGTGGACCAGAGAGGGCAGAGTCTATCTCTAAGTGACCAACCTGTGCATCTAATGTTTCAGAGATACCAGGTCAACATTGTAAGCATCCAGCTTTGCCACTGTACCTTGAATAAAGCCATAAATAATTACTTTCCAATAAAGAACAATGTTTGAGAATAGCAGGCAAGGGTGTATTTGGCCTGTGGACCACAGTCACTGATCCTGAACCACCCCCCCTTTGCTGTTTCTTGCTCTGGTTCCCTCATTATTCCAACACTGACCTGTCAGAGTCCATTGTTCTTTTTGTTTCCTTTGTCTGTATAACTGGTTCCTTTGAATCTGTCTTCTCTGTCAGTTTGAGATGTCCCCTTGGGGATCTGCGACCCTGAATACACAGCACCGGGCCCGGGAGCTCTGGGAGTAGAAGCCAGTCAGATGGAGTGAGATCTCTGAGTATCTCTCCTTCCCCTGAGAACTGTACACAGATTTGGGTGTCTGTTTCAGGGTGCTGCTTTCATCAGGCTTGGGAATCCATAGATCAATGGCCATTAGTCCAATCCTGATTACCAGGCACCTGTAGCTATGATAATCCTCTAGGTATTTTGATTTGGATCTTGACTGCATTCGATACTTGAGTGAGAAGAAGGTAATATGAGCTAATACGCTTAAGCGTGAAGGACCCAGTGAGCAAGGCCTATCATGCTAGCAGACGATGTGCATCCTACAAAGGCAAGACAGCCCTCCTCAGCCATTCACAGCAGTACTCCTTGAGGGGGCTCAGGATGAGGAGTAACTTGCCAGGTGGTATTTCCCTGCAATGAATCACATTCCAGAGCCTTGCTCATTGCTGCTTCTAGGTACCATGGCTCTTGGTGCATGAATGATGTTCTGGTTCGCCACAGCCAACGTGTTTAATTTCAACCCAACAAATAATGTCATCATTCAAGGCATCCTATAGCATGGCGCTTCTGCCTAAAATTCCCCAGTGCCTAAAATACCTGAGGTTAACTAGTGAATCCCTCCCTCTGTTATTACTATTCTGATCGAATCGTCTACCATTCTTCATGCGTGGGTTGTAGCCCAGGTCCACTCTTCACTGCTGAGTGGATGCCTTCCTCCCTGCCTGCGGGTGTCTGTTCAGATAGGTGCTCCTCACTGATGCTTCCCATTCCTTACTGAATGTATAGCCCCTCCCCCAATCTGGTCCTCATGTATTTTTCTCCTAGAGCATTTAATCAACACACAATGACATCAGTTATTTATCCACATACTCCACTGGATTCAGGGTTTGTGTTTTCTAATGTTTGGGGATTTTGAGAGAGTTTTGCTATGTAGCCCAGACTGATCTCAAGCCATTCATGCATATCTCTGTGTGTTAATGAACGGCGGCCAAATGAAAGCTTTTTTTTTTTTTTTATTACACCGTGGCCCAGGCTGGCCTGGAACTCTCAATGGAGCCCACACAGGCCTCAAACATACAATAGTTCTCTGGTTTCAGCCTTCTCTGGAGTGTCAGGATTCCAGGTGTAAGTCAAGACTTTTGCACTAAAGGAAAGTAACTTTGAATTTTCTCTGTGTCCTCAGACTCCCGTTTGCTAACTAGCCCATATCTTGTTAAAACGGACCATCCACAGGGTTCTGTCTATTTGGGGATAAATAAGAAACATATACAGATTTTAGGATCCTTAGCTCCACTGAATAAATGTAGCTCCCTGTGAAGGAGAAACTATCCACGTTCTGGGTTATAAATGCTTCCAAAATCAGGTATACAGTCTCATTATATTTTATGTGCTTGTATATAGCATCATATTTCACCTTGTTTCTTTGTTCATAAACACAAAGAAATGTTTATAAAATATTAATAGGGAATGTCAAGTAATACCTTTCCTAAAGTGAATTTCATGGGACATTAAATCCGGAAAGTTGTCCTGTGGATGAAAGGGACTCTTCGCATGTCACTTTGGGAAGACTCAGATCAATGGAGCCAATACTAATAATTATGAGAGTTGATAATAATTGGTGAGTGCTGCGTCTGAGCCACCATGCTGTATGCTTTACAGACATCTCTGTAATTGGCTTGTCCCTCTGGCTCATAGGCCACAGCAGCATGGGAAAGGCTCTGAGAAGTCCTGTAATGATGAAAACATTCAACTTTCCTTCAGCTTCCATTTGTCTGCCACATCCGTCACTCCACAACACTTCTCCACATCTGTCACTCCGCAACACTTCTCCACATCCCCTGGGTCTATTGTTCCTCAAAACACAAATGGGAAAACCATTGCTGTGTGGATGAAGGGATTAAATGGAAGAGAAGAATTAAGACAAAACAGATTATTGCAAAGACTCACATAAGCATTAGCCTTTAGAGTCTTTTAAATTAAGGCAGTTGTCTGCCGGGCTCCACGTGATAGCTAGAAATTCTCTATCTTAAACTTAGTGGCATAATTTCCCTTTAATTGTCCATGGAAATAAAATTGTGCTCCTAAGGATCAATACATTCCTACAGAAAACATTTTCAAGCTACTGGGATAGAATCTGTTGTTTTATGAATCTAAATTCCTTCTATTTAAGACGGTCAGTAGAAGCAGTCAGGGGCGAGTTCTTCACTTTCGGGTTGTTTAGAAAGTTTGCTCTGTGAGAAAGAAAACCTCGTATTTAAAGGTAATGAGGTTCTGTCAGCTCCTCCATGTCACTGACACAATGGCTCATGAAGGTGACTTCAGGAAGAGAAAGTTCATCTGGGCTTGTGTTCTAAGGGTGCAGTCCGTCATGGTGTGGAGGGTTTGGAGTGGAGCACCTTAGCTGTGCTACAGGACTGTGTGGCAGTTGGCCACACCGTGTGTGTGGTCAGGAAGCAGAGAGGTGAATGCGTGTGCTCAGCTCACCCTCTCCTCTTTCTCAGTCTGGGACTGTTGTCCATGGTGCTGCCCCTTTCAGAGTGGGTTTTCTGTTCAGTGACACCTCTTTGGAAACACCATCACAGACACACCTAAAAAATATGTCTCCTATATGATCCCAATTGACAAGATCAGTGTCACAGGGGGTGAATGTGCACACACACACATGTTCATGTACTGTTAGAACAGTGGTTCTCAGCCTGTAGGTTGGGACCCCTTTGGGGGTTGAATGACCCTTTTATGGGGGCCACCTAAGACTATTGGAAAACACAGATATTTATATTATGATTCATGACAGTAGCAAAATCACAGTTATGAAATAACAAAAATAATTTTATGGTTGGGTGTAGTAGCATGAATGAGACTCAGAGCCAAATATCAAGGGAAGACTAAAATATCAGAGAGAGGAAGCACCACAGTCAACTCTCACCAAACTGTCTCACAACTTCCTCAGCCTCGTTTCTGCCTCTTGCTTCCACCAGTCGCTTCCATCAGTCACTTCTGTTATCTTTGGGTTTCTACAAGCCCTTGTATACCCTATCCCATCCAGGTTAGAATTAAAGGTGTGTAACCTTGAACTCATAGAAACAGAAGAAGTTCTGTCTCTGGTGTTATGGGATTAAGGGTGTTGGTCACCACTCCTGGCTTTCCCTATGCTGGGATTAAAGGTGTGTGTGATTAACTCAGCTGTTTATCCTTGTATTCAAGGATCAAGGATTTCCTGAGCTGTCTGCCTAGGATTTGACTGTGTGCTCTCTCCCCTAATATTCAGGTTTTATCAAGTATGTAATATATATCCACAGTTGGGATTTATGACAGCATGTGGAACTGTATTAAAAGACTGCAGAGCAAAGAAGGTTGAGAACGATATTATTAGAACATTCTTGGCCATGGAATGTGATCTTATACTTTGAGTTACTGGATAGGACCCAAAAATGTCTCTTTATCTAGGACAACAGTGGGCAGACATTTATGCTGGGGACTTGGGTGTCCATGCAGAATAAACTGACAACTCTCCCGTCGGCTTCTCAGGGAAAGAAATGTCTCTTTTGTTGAAGACAGGTGGATACGTAGGAATGGAACTTAAAGGCAAAAGAAAACTGGTGACATTACTGCTCAGTCTACTGGAAAACATGGTCTTCCTTCTGAGTGTGTCTATATTTCATGCAAATTTGTTCTTCTTCAGTGGCCTTTTCCAGTAGGATGTTTTCCTTCTAGCAGAGATGATCTATCCCCATGATCCTCAGAATGGCCATTTGTCCCGAGAATTTCCTTGAGAAAGTCCTGCTGCCTCGCTCTCATGGGGACCTGGTACCTTATAAGGCAGCAAAGAAAGGAACATGAGGGATGGGGACAAATTATAACTTAGTGTCACTTCCCTCCTCTGAAATGTGCTGTAGGAGAAAACGATTCTGTGCTTCTGTTGCTTTAGGAGGAAAAGACAAGAGATACAGGTCCCTAGGGAGAAAGCTTCAGCCATAATCTCTCATTCATTGTGTAGGTAGCACAGTGAGAGGTATGGGAGCTTGGTGTTTCTTGGGAAAGCAGGAAGAATCCAGGGTGAAGGGGGTGATGAATAATCACCATTTTATTCAGGACCCTGATTCTGTCCCTAGCCACCACAGGAGTTCTGGCTGGGAAGGAGAGAGAGGCGTGGCCTCAAAACAAAGTCTCATTTAGAGAATGTCCATCTGTGGCTGCCATGCTGTGTGCTCCATGTATCTTAGCTATCTAGTCCTCATAATGACTGCGGGGCGGGTCATTTATTAGCTGCATCTCCCAATGGAGCTCCTTATGCCTATAAGCATTGGTGAGGCCACCAGGAGCCACTGGATGAAGGAGCTTCAGAGATGAGACCGTTTATGGACAACATAGAGGAGAGAGCCAAGGCCTGGTGAGGTGCAGTGCAGGGATCGCACTGCAGCCTGCTCAGGAGTCCTAGTCAGTATCACATCCTCCTAAAGCCGGGGGAGATCTATCACTAGGGTTGAAGACTACTTGCAGGATTCCCACATCCTCTAAAGATAGATGTTAAAGGCCGGAGATGTGATTTGAAATGGGAGGGCCAGGTAGAGTCTCTGAGCTATAGCAATGAGGTGGTTACATGGTATGTCCAAAAGGGCAGAATCCTGTGCCCTGCTCTAGGACTGATTCAGATGGTCTGTGGGAAGAAGCTGGGATGCCTGTCTCACCTAGACTAGTCTGGTGATCATGCCTAGAGAAATCTCGTGAGCCAGGCAGAGCAGAGGACTCAAAGTACCCTGGCTGATAACTCAGTTCCCAGGGCTGTGTGGGGCTGAGGCCTGTGTTGTAAGGCAGTTGCCTTTAACTTTAAACCTCTCTCTAGGAGGTAGGGGAGGCTCTTGAGACTGAAGAGAGAGATAAAAGGTCATGAGTCTTGGAAAACAGAAACTTGGGGGTTCTGACTGCCCCTCCCAGTTTTATAAAATAGGTATACCACAAAGGTGGGAGGGGACATTCTGGCCATCTGAGCCAGGAAGAAGTGATTCTCTGCTGTAAAGAGCACTCCAGCTCCAGGGTAGCAACTGTGGTAAGTCCTTACCAGTGCTGCCTTGGCTTTTCCCATCACCCAGCTGCTTTTGAGAAAGAGAGAGAGAGAGAGAGAGAGAGAGAGAGAGAGAGAGAGAGAGAGAGAGAGAGAGAGAGAGAGAGACCTGCTCCTTATGAGTAACCCCTCACCCACATTTATCTTACTGATCCTAAGAAAAACTCATTAGTTCACCAGGTTGGAATCTGGTGAAACCAGTCTATCCTGGCTCCCTTTCTAGTGTGGGCAGACAAACATGTTGCATTTTCCCAGGAAAAGACAGTCACAGGCCAGCCCATCATGTTATTTTTTAGAGTCATGGGTCCTCATTTGCAGTCTCTCCTTTTGGCTCTGATGCTGTTGCCCTGGTTAACTTCTCACAAGCTAGAGTCATTGGAGAGGAGGGAGCCTCCATAAGATCGGGCTGCAGGCCAGCCAGTAGGGCATTTTCTTAATTAGTGATTGATGGGTGAGGCCCAGCCCATTGTGGGAGGGGCAAACCCTAGGCTGGTAGTCCTGGGTTCTATAGGAAAGCAGGCTGAGCAGGTCCCTGCCCCGCTTAAATTCCTGCCCTGACTTTCTTTGATGATCTAGAAGGGTAAGCACAATAAACCTTTCCTTCTCAGCTTGCTTTTTGGTCATGGTGTTTCATCACAGCAATGGAAATCCTAACTAGGACATTGTTAAAGGCTGATTGTTTTCCCTTGTCAAAGTCACATTCATAGAAGCCCCTTAGTGTTGAGGGGTGAGGCCTATAAGTAGGTAACACAGCTAAAGTGAGTTACCTAGAAGTAGGTCCTGTCTAGTGCTCCTTGAAGAAAGGGTCATGGCACAGGTGTGTGTAGAGTACTTCCTTCCCCCATTCTGTTAGTGGGCATGCCCCCTTCCCTCTCTCTCTTTTTCCTTTCTCTCTCTCTCTCTCTCTCTCTCTCTCTCTCTCTCTCTCTCTCTCTCCTTTCTCTCTCCATAATAATAAAGTCTTTCTATGTAGAGTCAATCTTAGTGTCCCCTGCTGGTCTGCTGCTGTCTGCTGAGCCCACATGGGGCAAGGGATCTATCCATCACTATTGGCCAGCCATACCAGGTAAATGCGATATCATATCAAAACATAATACCTGGGGCTGGAGAGATGGCTCAGCAGCTAAGAGCACCGCCTGCTCTTCCAGAGGACCTGGGTTCGATTCCCAGCACCCACATGGCAGCTAACAACTGTCTGTAGTTCCAGTTCCAGGCAAACACCAAGGCAAATAAATAAAGTTTTTTTTTTTAAAAAAAAAAAAACAAAAAAACCACAAAACATAATACCAGGCCATTGGCCAGGCAGCCTAACTTACATGGCAGGTTCCAGGCCAGTGAGAGCTCCTGCCTCAAAAGAAACTCCCCAAATGGATAGTGCTTGAGAAATGATACTGGAGGTTGCCCTTTGGTCCCTGCCTAGATGGCCACACATCTGCAGACACACCCAGACTGATACTCCCCCACTTCACTCCCCCCCCCCATATACACATACAGCATTTAGGAATCCCCAGATTGCTGTTACTGGGTGCTGAAGCCAAGAGGACTCAGTGGCCTTGTGTCAGCTGCAGGCTGCTCATTCTGCTGTGTGCCTGGCCATTGGGAAGTCTCCCTGGGCTGTGCCCTGGTGCTAAAAACTCTTTCCCTAAGTACAAAATTGCTTTCTTCCAGCAAGGCATTGGCGTTAGGAATAAACCTGAAGGCAATTGTGTGAAATGCTAGCATTCAGGGGTGACTCTTTACAAAACAGAAAAAAGCCAACAAGGAGCCTGGGCTTTGAGCTTTTAGACTGGAGCTTTCCAGGTGAACAGAAGTGAGAATCAGCAGAAACCACGGCCAGGCGGAGTGGGATGCAGTTCCCTGTCAACAAGTCTGGTGAACAGGTCAAGAGGTCTGGTGAACCTTTTGAAGCTTGGCCTCCTCCCCACAGCCAGGCCTGTGGATCCTTACACCAGTTTCCCACAGAACCTTCCTATGTTCTCAGAGTTCACTTCTTGCTTCTGAGCCTCTCCTGGGGAGACCAGGAAGTTGTGGTTTCTTCAGTAAGTCCGTCTCTCCGGGGTGGGGTGGGGTTGAGCACTTTAGACAGCTGAGTTCTTGAATCTGTAACTATATATTATTTATTAGTGTATTAGTCCACATTATAATATTTTATTTATTCATGTAAGTATACTAATCTACATTGTATACAACCATTTAAAAAATTTCTCTGTATACATGTCTGTGCAAGTGTATGCTACATTCATGTACGTGGGTTCCCTCAGAAGTCAGAAAGAAGTTACAGGTGGTTGTGAGCACCCTGGTGTGGGTGCTGGGAACTGAACTTGGCTGCTCTGGAAGAGCAGCAAACACTCTTCACTGGAGCCCCTTGGACTGAAGTCTTATTCTCTGTGTGAGATGTTGTCTTTGAGCCAAGCACTGCACCATGCATCCTAAGGGGGCTAATCCTTAGGGCCTTTGATCACCCTCTGAAATGCATGGTCTTGAAGGGTATGGAGGGGAGACACATGCCCTGGGTTTCTGGCCCACAGGCTGGCTGAAGAATGTGGACATGGAGCATACTGTCACCATAATGGGTAGCAGCCCTTTTGGTGGGCACGTTTCTTGCCTGCCAGGGGGTTTTACTGTAGCTTTAAACTTTGTCGTATGCATGTGTTTATGTGTGTGAGTACATGCGTATGTATATGGAGCTCAGAGTTTATATTTATCTTCCCCTGGAACTCTCCATTTTATCATTTGAGACAGTGTCTCACTAAACCTGGGGCACACTGCTTTAGCTAGAATGGCTGCCGAAAAGCCCTCAAGGACCCACCTGTTTCTGCCTTCTCCTGAGCTGGGATTTCAGCCTTCACTGCCAAGTTCGAATTTTTTTTAAACATGGGTTCTGGGGAATTGAACGCAGTTTCTCAACCTTCTGTGGTAAGCCCTTTACTGACTGAGCCTTTTCCTCATGTCCTTACCAGCGCCCTTCACCTTCCCGTCGCTTTTCTTCTCTCTGGGAACCCTGGGGCTGCCTAAGATCTCTTTCTTAGAATATAACTTTTAAATACATCAGAGGTGAAGAACACAGGATTAGTCAATCCTATGGAGGTACAGCTCTCAAACCAATTATAACGGGACACACTGATAATGAAAAAAAACCCAGCCATATAAAAATTCAGACTATTCTAAATTGCTTATTTGTGGGATAGTAATGTACCTATTTCTTTATTAATTCATTATGTATCAAGAGTAGGGGGACCAACACTGTCATTTCCAGTTTTGAGTGGTACATGTCGATATTGAAATTCATCTGGAGATGTTTGCCAACACATAGCAATGGTGACTAACATTGTTCCCAGAGCTTCTAGGGTAAGAGCCAGGCTCAACCACCCAACCTCAGTAGTCCCATTAAACAGAGACATGACAATAAAAAGCGACAAAGGAGATTTGCTCAGTGTGGCCACATCAGGAAGAGGAAGAGGCACAGTGACCCCCTCCAAGTCTATCCCCAGGTTCTGTCATGAGGTTCAGATTTAAATAGTTTGAGGTCTGCATAAGTAAGCAGTCACGGTCAAGGTGTGCTGCTGCCCATCATTGCTTGAAGTCCAGTATATCTGCAAGGTGGTCTGACAAGTTGTTAGAACAGTGTGGAATCTCTTTCTAAGAGACAAACTTCCACTCTGTCTGGCTCCAGGACTTCAGACTTTTCTTACAGCTGAAAATCAGAATCTCACTTCCCACCCCAGGCCTGAGGGCTGGACTCTGCTTTATAGCAATGCCTGTGGGTGATGTGTGTGTGTGTGCAAGTATTTGACAGGGTCAAGCAAGCAGATGCTTGCTTGAACTACTCCAGCGAGGAGCTGTGCATTTGAGCAATACAGAAAGGTGTGGTGACTAGAGGGCCACACAGGGCGTCAGCCCTCTCCTTTTCTTTTGATAGGGTCTCTCACTGTGCTGGAGCTCACTAAGTAGACTAGGCTAGTTGGCTAGAAACTCCAGGGATTCGCCCCAGCTCTGACATTGGGATTGCAATTATACACATGGCAATTTTTACTTGAGTTATGGGAATCAAACTCAGACCCTCCTGTTTGGTAGCAGTTTGTCACCTGAGCTCTCTCTGCAGGCCCCATTACCTTTCATAAGCAAATTCCAGGGCAGGATGTAACTTACTGATTGGTGACTTTACACAGTGGTTATGGGGGCTGCTGAAACCTCTGGGGTTTCCTGGCTTGGGCAGGCAGTTACTGGCTCCCAGGCAAGCTGGCTCTGTGGGGAGCCCCCCAGCAATTGTCCCACCTCTCAGAGATAAATCTACACACTTCCGGAAAATGATTCTGGTCCAAGACCAGTTTTTCAATCCAGTTTTTCCATAGGAACCAATGTTTGAATGGTCTTTTTTTTTTTTTTTTTTCTTTTTGCCATCTCTTAATTGGTTCTGACTTTCTGAGGAAGCTTCTGATTAATTAGCCTCCTCTTATCCCCACCATGCTGGCTTCTAAGAAGCTGAAAGCCAAATGTAGACAACCCCAAGAATGCATCTTGTCAGCTTCTGATCCCCAGTCAGCTCTTCAGCTCCCAACGGTTCTCCTTCCATTTCCTCCACTGGGCCTGTGTTCTCTCTCTGTTATTCTGTCTCGGCCTATTCTTTCCATTCATAAAACTCCCTGAAAACATGTTTTGGAATGGGTTAAGGACACACATTCATAAACCAAGATGCACATATAAAGACAAACATACAGCCTCAGTAACAGAGGCTGAAGGTAAACCATTGCATTGTGTGCCTGTGGGAGTGGGGGAGCTTTTTGTGTTTTTGTAGCACTCTTCTAAGTATAGGAGACTACAAGGTAATTAAGATACCGGTAGCTGTGATTGAAGAGGAATTTGGTTTCTGTATACCTGTTGATAATACATTATTGAAAAAGATAAAGAAGGTTCTGGTAACCAAGGCATCTGGGGGAAGCATTTCATTTATAAAATGTTCTTAAAGCATCCTGCAAGTCTTCTGCACTCCTGGGATAGATGGATGCAGGAGCTGGCATCTTTCTTCACTTAGTGTAGAGTACTCATGACTTGAAAGCCATCAGGCATTGCGTAGAGATGGGATTATGCTGTTTTCCTGCTAAAGGGCTGCAAATGCCTCTTGTTGCACTTAGAATAGTAACTCTTCATGGGCCTCGCACTGCAGGATCCAGGCCCCATTTCTTCTATCCGCCCCAGATCACATCACTGTCTCAGGCTCTCTCCACCCTCAGAGTCTCTGCATGGATTTACTGTTCCTTCTACCTAAAATGCCCACCCTCTTCCCCATTCCAGCCCAAAGCTTTACCGCCATCCTTTGGGTCTTCAATGGTAACAGGAGGCAACGTGGGAAGAAGGGCCTAGCAGGGACTTTGATGATTGGCGATTAAAATTGTCAACTCAACACCTGGGAGGCAAGCCTCTGTGTGTACCTGTGAGATTGTCCTCTGAGAACCTTAGTGGGGGATTGTCTGGAGTATATTAATTGATATGGGAAGACTCATTTTAGTTGTGGGTGGAACTCTTCCCTGGTGGGGGACCTGAGCTGTATAGGTGGATAAAGAGCTGAGCATTGTTATGTAGCTGTAGTGGTTATGTATCGGTAGTGCTCTTTTCTTTGGAACACAAACAACCTAACAGATGGCTGCAGCTCCTGCCTCTGCAGCTTCCGTAAGGTCTGTCTGCAGTGAGGAGCTGTGCACCGCCATAACAAGCCAACCCTTTCTCACTGTACCTAGAAAGGACTCCAAGACACCGACCATTTGAGAATTTCTGCTGAACTGTGTTTTCAGTAATTTTTTTTTCTTTCTGTCAGACATAGAATATTGGTTCACATATTGGTGACCCATGTCTGAAGTGTCTGCTTTGGAGTCTTCTCTGATACTAACTGGACTTTATTGCCTGCTCCCTGGCTTTTTTTTTTCCCTAAAGATGTCCCGACCAGTGGGACGAGAAAACGGGTACCCTTGACCTAAAGGGGAGAAAAGAGAGGGGCAAGAGACATGAAGAATGATCAGCAAGACAGTATTCTGATCAAGCTGGGTGATTTTATTTTTCTCAGGGGTTTATAGAGTAAAGAAGGAGCTCGTCAGGGCAGAGAGTCACGTAGGAAAGGATTGCAGAATCTCTTCAGGTTGTTTGCACAGATGTTCTGAAAAGGAGATAAAGCAATTCCTTGCAGCCCGGGATATGTCACGTAGTTTCTGGTAAATGGCTAACTGTCATAAAAGGAAACAGAGGCCCATAAACATGGCTAACTTATAAACTGAAATGGCTAAGCTAATATAGCTTGGCTTTTATGGGGGGGAGTGGAGACCTATAAACTAAAAATGACTAAAAAATGGCTAAGCTAATATGACTATACTAAAGCCAATACAGGCTTTGGCTCCCGTCATAAAGGAGCAACATGTGTCATGTGATAATGACTGTCACATCCTCTTGGTAGTATCTTAGAGTCAGACAGACAGTGGTGACCTGGGATATGCATCACTTTCATTGCTGGGGCAAAAAACTTGGCAGAAGCAATGTAAGGGAAGAGGTGTTTGCTTTGGCTCATGGTCCAGGGAATATGGTCCATCATCTCAGGGAAGGTATAGCATCAGGGATGTCTCCTGTCTGTAGCAGTGTAAGTTGATAGCATACTTTCCTTTTTTCAAGAAAACACTAGCTCTTGGCTGATTTTCTCCTTCTCTACTCTTGAACCCGAGCTCATGTGGCAGTGCTACCTGTGTTCAGGATAAGGCTCACAGTTTCAGGTTTACTCTATGGAAATGGTTTCATAGACACACTTGAGGCTGGCTTTGATAATGACCAAGGAGTTTTTAATCCAATCAAGTTAATCATTGAAATTCAGCATCCCAGATGCTCTCTGGGAAGCATTTTCTGATTTCTCAAGGGATCATGTCAATCTTCTGGTATATTCTCCACAGCCTTAATCATGGTGTTTATGAGTAAGCGCTTCCATTGAGACTTCCTTTCGTTTGTTATTACCAGACTATACACTTGTAAGAATATGGTCTGTACTCATCTTGTGAGACAGACTTCTCGAGGAGATGCTGCACATCCATTTGCTCACCCCAGAAAGGCAGCTGATGACAGACTCAAGTTGAGCTAGGTGAATCAATGAGTTTCTGTTGGAGTTACTAGAAGGGATGGATATATGTGAGGGGTTCTTACAGGAGCAGAGATGCCTCTGAAGCAGCTGGGTCATGGAAAAGCAGATCTAATGCAGATGAGGACTCACGAAAGCCATGTCCCTGGAGCTGACGTACAGAAGCTC
Source organism: Sigmodon hispidus (assembly GCA_004025045.1). NCBI lineage: Eukaryota > Metazoa > Chordata > Mammalia > Rodentia > Cricetidae > Sigmodon > Sigmodon hispidus. The sequence continues at coordinate 112,705 of PVIH01000613.1, forward strand.
CTCTCAGATGCTCTGCTAGCCAGAGTTTCCTCCCCCTCCAGGCCACACTGTTTCTATAACTCTAGCGAGGGCTTTCTGTGAATCTTGAAAGTTTGAGCTTTTCTAGACAAATGGAATTTATTTTCTTTCTGAGTCTTATAACTGGACCACCCCATGACTGTTTCAGTGGAGAGAACCATTATAGAACTTGCCATTACCACTTCCTTGGCAGGGATGGCAGCAGCGCCCAGCAGTGCCCAGAATATGGCAAGGACTCATTGGTAATTTGATGGGACAGTTGGAAACAGATCTACACACATGACTAAAGGCTTGTAAAATACATCAAAAGAGGAAAAACACAACACAACAGAAAGTGTGCTTCCACCTATGAAATGAGAATGGGGAGGGGGGTGGTACTGTCCAGTGACTTCCAGATGTTCCCTGAGCAACAAGACCTGTGAAAATTCTTTACAGTGAGGACCCAGTGTGGTGTTAGTACTTACAAAAATTATAATACGCTGGACATGGGCAGATCAAGCCCATTTTGGTTGTAATGGTCATGTAGCAAGCAGCCAGTATATTTAAAAAGTGTAGTCAGAAGGTATGGGGTGAGGTAGACATTGGGTATGTTCCAAAGATGGTCAAATGTTCCCTAATAGAAGCACACATTTTGATTTAGGAAATTTTAGATGTTTTTCCCCTTTTAATTAAATGACATTTTTGTACTTCAAGAAAATCCTTAAAAACTTTCAATGAATAGCAAATATTTATTTGATTATGTATTTATGTATTTATTTAATTTTGAGACTATGTCTTACTCCATATCCATAATTATCAGAGAACTCACTCAAGGTGGCCTGGGACTCATGCTGTCCTCCTGAGTCAGCCTCTTGAGTGCTAAAATTACAGATATGCATCACCACTCCTGGCTCCAATCATGGTGGGGTTTGTTTTATTTTTTTTACCCCCTCCATCTGTGTGTGTGTGTGTGTGTGTGTGTGTGTGTGTGTGTGTGTGTGTGTCTGTTTGCATGAAACTGTGTACAGAAGGGGTGGATCTGAGTTTACAGGAAGTTGTAAGCCATCCAACATGGGTACTGGGAACAGAACTCAGATCCTCTGCAAAAGCAGTTTAATGGCTCCTCACAGATGAGCCATTTCTCCAGCACTACAATCAAGGTTTTAAAGAGAAGTTAAAGAAGCAACTAACATATCAAACGTAAAAGGAGAAAGGTGTTTGCCACCAAGCCCGGGGGTGGGGGCCAGGGGGGTGACCCAAGTTGGGTTCCCAAGGCCCATATGATCCTCTGTCCTCTACATGGGCATTTTGGCACGAATGTGTGAATCCTTCAAAAAGTAAAATAAATAAAATTCAGTTAAAATGTTTAACTTTTATTTTATGTGTATGAGTGTTTGACTGCATGCATGTGTGTGTACTTTGTGCATGCAGTAGCCTAAGGAGACCAGGAGAGGGCGTTGGTTCATTTGAACCTGAGGTTGCAGACAGATGTGAGCTGCCATGTGGGTGCTGGGAACTGAACCCAGGCTGGTCCTCTGCAAGAGCAGTCAGTGCTTTTAACTGCTAAGCCATCTCTCTAGCTCATAAAACAAAAATTTACAAAGTTTTTGAAGGAGGTATGGAATGAAAAGTAAAAGGCATTCTTCTTCACTTCTCCCTTGAACTATTGGGATATTTTTCTGGAATCTTTAAAAAAGAAGCTCTCCAGTACACTTAGGACTTCACCCCAGTACACTTAAGACATCACCCCAATACAATCAGGACATTACCATTCCTATTTGCTCCCCAGTAAGTGGAGGGGATCTGGAGCACGCAGACTCCATGCCTGTGAGAACTGGTTTCTAACTTGTTACTCTTTACTTGCTTTTTCTGTCAGAGGCAAGTTTCACCCAGACCTTGAGCTAGACCTCAGCTTCCGTGCCCTGGATTCTCAGTAATAAGTGGTCAGCTTTTGTTTCTCCTTTTTCTTCTCCGGGGGCTCGGAGCTCTGACCCTTAGATCACCGATTGAAGTCAGAACACCGGAGACCACTCTACTCAGTCATTGGGTCATTCTGTGGCTGTGGCAGTACCTTTAACCCCTTCTCTGGTCATCTGGGGTAGCACCCCAAGCTTCTCTGTGTGATATTGAGCAGATTCTCTGTCACCTTGACTGGCCCTTCCAAGATCTGTAGCTGACCTTCTTCACTTGAAAATAAGTGGGTGCATGTGAGGAGGCAGAGCAGCCCAAGACTTTCTCTGAGTCCCTGAGGAAAGGACAAAGGAAATTTTACTTCTGTGTCCTTGTCCAGGAGTGGGCTTGGCAAGGAATGTCTAGGGCTGGGGCCAGTGCCACCTCAGAGGAGTCAAGATCATGGCTTCTGGGGACCTGACTCCTCCCCCTGGGCTGTGGTTATCAGTGTTTGGGCAGCTGTGTCTGAGGCATCCCATGTTCTCTTTGCCAACATTGTCTGACTTAGCTCTCTGCTGACCTTGACCATTTTTATGCCTGTAGGTAGTATATATGATGTTCTTACTAAGGTTGTTTGGCGTAACTCACCAGCTTAACCACAACCTCCCGGTCCCAGCGATTACTTTGCTTTTGCTTTCCTTATTTCTGCATTTCTCTATTGCTCATCCTTGGGCCAACCCACTCAACGCCTTACCATCAGGAGTTCTTCCTGCCACTTCAAAAAAGATGCAGCTACAGGTCCTTTCAGTTCCCAGAACTCACAGCTCTGTGGTCCAGTGTAGTGACCAATTTCAGGACATGACCCTTACTCTGTGATATGACCTGCGACCCAGGAACACCTCATGCCGAAGTCCCCAGAACCGGCCACAATTCTTCTAGGCCCTGTGAAGCTGTTGTAGAGTTGATGAGCCAGAGCCGGAACTCAGGCCTGGAGGTGGGGCATGGCTCAGTCAGTAAAGTGCTTGCTGTATACACATGAGGTCTTGGGCTTTATTCTCAGAATCCATATAAAAGGTTGGACATGGAGGTGTGTGTTTGCAATCCCAGCACTTGTGGAGTGAGGAAGCAGAGGCAAGTGGGTCTCTGAGGCTTTCTGATCAGCCAGCCTACCTGAGTCACTAAGCTCGGTGTCAGTGAGAGATCCTGTTCCCCAAAACAACGTGGATAGTGTTTGGAAAAAAGAACTGAGGCTGACATCTGGCCTCCACATGCATGTATACATAAACATGCATACACATGCACACATAGACACACATAACAGAACCTCTTGGAACTTTGCATTTGGGGAAGGCTGGTATAAAGACAGCCTAGTGCTTAGCATTTTTTGTCTTAAGAGGTTGCCTGGAGGTGGAGGGTCAGATAACAATGCTGGCAGCAACTCTCAGCAGCATATTCATCACAGGCTTGCTTCCCAGGCCCGCTGGCAATGTGAAATCTTGCAAGCACACATGGAGATGAACGATTCTGCAGCGTGGGGTGACAGAGGAATAGAAAATGAGTGGTCCTCAGAATATTTATGGGGCACTTGATGTTCCCCGGCATGTGCAGGGAGGTATGTTGCAAAAAGACGTGTTTAAATCAATACTTGTGATTTTTTTTTCCTGGCCTCAAAGTGATTTAGGTATTTTTCAAATATATGTAATGCTGTATTTCTAGCATGCGGGAGGCAGAGATTCCATCCACTTGGCTTTCTTCTCTGGGATGGTAAATCACAGAGCTGTGATGGAGACATGAAATGGGCATTAACCAAACAGCAAGCAGGCAGAGACGTACGCTCTGCAAGTGTCATAATCTATTTCAGTTTGGAAATAGAACTGGGTTTTATGTTGATCCTAAAATGGAGTTTTCCATCTTTGACTCATCAAAACTCTTCACAGTGGGTAGGGAGTACATGGGTCTGAGGAGAGCGGAAGTGTGGATGGAAAGGAAAAGAATTCAGGATGAGAAAGGACCAGAGAGAGAATAAGAGAGAATAGGTTTAAATCTTACGCAGTGTGAAGTTGTAAATCAAGTTGGCTTGTCAGAGGCTGTATCACAGTCCTTCAAAGATGTAGGTAGGTTCTTCACATAAAGGAAAATCCTTGCAGCCAGTGAGGTGACCAACAAATGCTGAAAATGTTTGGTTAGCAATGAATTTAAACACAGAGAGATGCCATCGTATGTCTATCAAGAAGGCTAAAATTAAAAACACCGAATTCTAATGAGGCTGCGGGCAGTGGAAGTGTCCAAGCACTACTGGCCAGCATGTATGCTGATAAGAGGAAGAACCTTATAGCTAAGCATAAAGCTTAGCAATTCCAATGGCTGTGAGATAGTCTTTCTCTATGCTGTGAATATGTGTTGCTATCACTGGTTAATAAAGAAGCTGTTTTGGACTATGGCCGGGTGAGAAATCCAAGCAGAGAGACAGAAGAAAAAGGGCAGAGTCTGAAAGACACGATCTAACTGCCGAAAAAAACAAAATGTGACTGTACCAGCAAGCCACTAGCCATGTGACAATACATACATTAATTAAGAAATGGATTAATTTAAGATATAAGAGCTATCTAGTAATATCTTGAGCCATAGACTAAATGTATTGTAATTAATATAAAACTCTGTGTGTTTATTTGGGACCAAGTGGCTGCAGAACACGGGAAAACTTGCAGTACATCTAATCCTTATACCCAATAAACATGAGACTATTCATATTATCATCAGTCATAATAACTAAAAACTGGAAATAACTCAGGTAACTCAAATGTTATCAGTAGGAGAATGTGGCTGGGGAGATGGCTCAGCCAGTAAGCTCCTGGAAGCTGGCATCTCCACCACCACAAAATAAATACATAAATGTAAAAAATATTATTTTAAAAATGTTTATAATTTTGTGTGTGTGTGTGTGTGTGTGTGTGTGTGTGTGTGTGTGTGTGATGGATATTTGACCTGCATGCGTGTCTATGTACCAAGTACATCCCTGGTTCCTATGGAAAACAGAAGAGGTTATGATATCCCCTGGAACTGTAGTTGCAGATGGTTGTGAGCTACTGTGTAGGTTCTGGGAACTGAATCTGGGTCTACTGGGAGAGTAGCCAGTGCTCTTAAGCACTTGATTCATACTCCAGATCCCTCAAAAATTAGTTGTGTGTGTGTGTGTGTGTTGTTTCTTTTCTTCTTCTTTTTTAAAAATGATAGTCTTGTCTCAAAAAACATGAAAAGCAATTGAGATAGCTGAGGTTCTGAATAAATTGTGGGGTGTTTTCATACCACACAACAATGAGAAGCAATAAATCACAACTATGCTTGAGATGGTAGAAAAATACTCAGAAATTCAGGATTGGAGCTATTAAGCCAGATTCATAAATTCATTTAATGTGTGTTCCATTACACAGTTCAAATGAGCAACACTATTCTGGTGCCAGGTGAGATGGTTTGGTGGTTCAGAGCACTGTCTGCTCGTGCAGAGAACCCAGGATTGATTTCTAGCACCCATATAGCTGCTCCCAAACATTGGTAACTCCAGTTTCATGGGATCTGGTGCCCTCTTCTGGCTTTCATTGGCACTGCATGCATATGTTATACACATACACATGCAGGCAAAGCATTCATATACACACAAAATAAAAATTAAATCTTTAAACATTAATCTATGGCAACATAAACAAGGAGGGGCATGAGAGAACCCTCTAGACTGCTGGAAACAATCTGCTTTTCAACATCAGTGGTGGCTGTCCATGTGTGGACATATGTAAACGCGATTGAGATTTGCACCTTAGATTTGTGCTTGAGGTTGTGTCAATGAGGTCTGTCAGTCAGTCTAAATTGAAAATGAAACCAACTCAATTCCATTTAGTTTTAAATTACTGAGAATTAGGCTCTGCTGGTGTCTGCTGGGCAAAGGAGGCCTTCCTGTGTCAGCTGATTATACTACTGTTCTCCAGAGAGGGAAGTGTTTAATTTCATCACAGAATCCACAACATATAGCCAGGGTGGACAGGTCTACTGATAACTGGGTGGGGAACGGCTTTAGTGTGATTGTGCAGGTGAAGACACCATTGTGCTGTTTGACATTTTCCTCCATTTAAGAAATGGCAAAGTTAAAAACCTGCCGTGGCACAAGGATGAGGAACCAAGTTCAAATCCCTGCACCCGTGAGTCGCATGCCTGTGATCCCAGTGCTGGGGAGGTGGAGACAGGAAGATGCCAGGAACTCACTGGCCAGCCAGTCTGCTCGAACTGGCAAGCTCAAGTTCAAGCTCAAGTTCAAGAGAGATTTTTGTTTCAAAAAGTAAATTGAAGGGAGGGATGGAAGCAGAGAGGAGGGGAAGGAGGAAGGAGGGATGGGGGAGAGAGGGAAGGAGGAAGGAGGGAGGGAGGGAGGGAGATTACTTTTGAAGTCATAGCCCAGAGGATGGTGGAGAAAGACACAGCTATTCAGTAAACTTTTCCTTTTATTATAAGATGTCACCATAGGTAAAGAAAGCTTTTCCTTCCCCTGAGACAGGGCCTTGTGTCGGAGAAGTCAGACATTAGAGTAAAGGAAGTTATGGGCAGGCTCTCAGCTGTACTGTCCCTATCATTGTCTGAAATATGCTCAACAATGTTCGCAATGCAGACTCATGATGCTGGTAAAATATCTTTTATGTTCAAGAAAGTGGTTGGTTCACTGTACATAGCACACAGTCTGTTTATTTAGTGCAAACCCCAGAGCTTATCTGTCATTTTTAATAATTCAGAGTCACCATACTGGACGCTGACTCCATTTCCAGCACGTGATGTTCAGTTAGACAAACACTTTACTCCACATTTCTACTCATCATCTTACCTCCAAAACATAGCAAACCTTCCAAATCTTCCTCCAAGACTTCTCTTTTTAGCAGTTAGATGAGTCTTGCTTTGTTGCCCTGACTAGCCTAGAGCTTGCTATTCTTGCATCCACCTAAAGAGTGCTGGGAATATCAGCCATGGCCATTGAGACTTTGAATGGAGGCAAGAGATCCTTCAAGGTTGTGATAAGAATATAAAAGTCTTAATGTTGAAATGATTCAGTAGATAAAGAAAAGGGCTTCCTGCCAAGTTCCCCAGAACCCACATGGTAGGAGGAGAGAAATAACTTTCAAACATTACCCTCTGATCTGTACATGTTCACTGTGGCATGTGTGCACCTGTATGTGTACATACATGCACACCCATGTAAAATAAATGTAAAAATACTTTTAAAGAACTTGAAAAATCTATGAGTAAAATTCTCTTCATGTACCTCTTGACACATTTCTTTAGAACTTCCCATCTGTCGACTTTAAAAGTTATCCCAAATCGTTTATTGGACTCTTTGGGGACAAGCACATTAAGTAAAATCAAAAGCATAGAGCATGTCTCAAATCCATCAAGACGAAAAGATTTAAACCTGCACTTAACATCCACCAAGCTTCAAATTCCTTTCTTCATGATTTCCTCTGAGCTCCCCAAAGGTCAATAGTGAGTTGTTAAAATGAAATCATGTACAAGGAATGAACTCCTCATTTTAATTTGAGCAGAAAAGGAAACATGAAGCCATATATAATTAAGGGGTCAATTGTCCTAAGCAGAGGTACATTTGTAGTTCTGATGAGGTTAAAGAAGTTAGCCTAGGAGGTGACCATGACAAGCTTGGGTCGGTGGCTCCTGAGGAGAACCCAGTTCCCTGCACTCCAAAGGAAGAAGAAAGTACAACATGAGAACTAATAAAGGTTATTGAATGATGTGCTTATTTTTGTCATTTTTGTGTGCACATATGTACACGTGTAGGCACATGTGTGTGCACATGCATGTGGTGGCCAGAAAAGACAGCCTTGGGTATCATTCCTCATGTGTTGTCCACCTTGTTTTGTGAGACAAGGTCTCCCATTGGCCTAGAAGTTGCCAAGTAGGATAGGATGGCCCATCAGTGAGCTCTGAGGAACTCCCTGCCTCTACCTTCATGGTGCTGGGTTTTAAGTGCGTGCCACCACTCACTTTCAGCTATTGTTTGAAATGTGTTTCTGGGTAGTGTGGGGACTCAGGACTCTGTGCTCTCAGGGTGAACTATCTCCTCAGATCTATTTTGGGTGTTCTTCTGGAGACAGGGTGTTGGTGTTGCCTAGGCTGGTCTTGAACTCATAATCCTTTTGACTAAGCTTCCTATGTTCTGAAAACAGTTATGTATGACTATGCTTGGCTTATTCTTTTTGATCTGTATGTTATTAACTCTTTTCTATGTTTTACATGGTCAACAGTTGCACAGAGAAACATTCCACAAACTCATTGTTATAGAAAACATACTCTGGCATATTACTGTGGAAGTCTACATTCCATGTCAGGAGAGAGTGGTGAGCATCCGCTTATACTTTATTTTCTCCTTGGAAATTTATGTATATGTAGTAAATTCCCAACTTTTTGCTGCTAAATCTGTATTTTTCCGAATGATTTGAATCCTGGAATCCTATTTAGTTTTAAGAGGTTTGGAAAGTGGTGGCATAGAGATATCATCAGTGACTGAAACCTAAAACTAAGTGTCTTTTCCCATTAACATTACTTCTGTATTTGGTTTTCCAGAGCTATTCCAGAGCCTATTCAATTAAAATTGTAGACTAGTGCAATTTAGACTCAATTAAATTATCCCTGCGACTTAAAGTCTATCATCAGTTCCATAGAAAACCTATTATTTTACTCTTTGTGTTCATTTTGATTAAAGTTAATATCCAAATTCAATTATGTAAATGAGGCGAGGTGGTGCTTGTGATCTTGGGCCTCCTGAAAGAATTGTCTTATAGTTGCAGATTCCCATTTCTGTCTCACAGTGGACACATGCTCCTTTCAGAACATAGTCCTGTGGTCCCGACTTCTCATATGGAGAGAGTTTCACTGTGAACTCTCTTACCTGGTGAAGGAATAGTAACTCTGGAGTCATGCTGCTCTGAGTCTGAGGTCACATTCTGAGTGGGTAACTTCAGACCTTCTTAGCCTCAGTACCACCTTTGAAGCCTGGATGCCCCAGTCACACTGGACAAATGGAAAGGTTTAATGGGACTATCTATCTATCTATTTAGATTAGTTAACCCTAACCCTAACCCTACCTACTTATTTATCATCTATCTCTATCCATTTATCAATCATATATATCCATATAGCTATTATATATCAATCATCTATCCATATATTCCTTTATCTCTCTATCTGTATGATAGATATCCTCTATCCATCTATCAGTTGTCTATGCTATTTATCATCTGTCTTTCTGTCTACTTGTCTAACTATATGTCAGCCTATTCATTGCCTATCCCTTAGTTTGGCTTCACTACTATCCATCATTATTTCATATTGTTGACTTTCCTGAAGATAGAGTAGATGACCTTTTGATATCTATTCCTTTGGCTTTGATGGACACCTAGCACACATGTCAGAGAGAACTACTTTCTCTATAACCCTCTATTGCTGAATTCCTATTGACATGATTAACTAAGAGGGAACCGTGGAGGTTTGTTTCCTGTAAAGGGTGTCTGAATCCTAGCTGGGCAGTGGTGGTGTACATCTTCAATCCCAGCACTCAGGAGGCAGAGACAGGTAGATCTCTGAGTTCAAGGCCAGCTTGGTCTACAAATTGAGTTCTGGGCCACCCAGGGATACAACAAGAAACCCTATCTCAGGGGGAAGGGGAGGGGAGTTGAGTATCTTGATCCTGAAGTTGCAGGTGAGTAGCAGACACCATGTGTCTCTTCTGAGGACATCTGACATGTTCACTGCACATCTCTCTAGCTCATGTGCTTAAAGTTCAGCCCATGAAGATTTGCTTTCATTTTCAGATGAAAATTGGACACAATCAAAAGAAAACAGACTTCAAATTATGACCTACTATGGAAGCAGCAATACCAACTCTCACAGAAGGCCACTTCTGTCTGCTGCCCTTCACAGCAGGAAGGCCCAGACTGTGTCAGGTTTGGCTGCAAAGTAAACCGACATGAAATGTGTTATCAGTTGTGAATTAGAATGTAATTGGAGTCGTCCCCTTTTCCTTAAGTTGAGGAAGATAGAAATGATGTGTGTTCTGCATGTTCTGCTCAGAAGCTATTAAGACTAGGGGGAGAGAGGAGGGGACAGAGAAGGGGAGGAACACACGCATGTGCAAGTGTACACTATAGATGGTTTTGCACACCAATACAGCAAACTTTCCAAGTGTGGTAATTGTGGGAGTGAATTCAGTGATTTCAGTTGGTGGTATCAAGGACTGTGTGTTGGCAATCATAGCAATCATTCCCCTTATGTTTCCACTGGGCTCTGTCTCTCCAAAGGCTATATTTTACTTATCAGAATTGCTGTGCTGGACAGCTGTGAGTATAAGGCATCCATCATCATCATCATCATCATCATCATCATCATCATCATGTTTCAAAAAATGTTTCAAAATTAAGGTTGTGAATCTGGCATTAGCTATTTTTGTTTGTTTGTTTTTTTAATTCTTTAAAACAAGTCTAATGTCTTATGATTTATTCTAAACATCAGACTCTTTTTCTTTTTAACTGGATGTTTCTACAACCCCATATCTGCCAACCAGGATCTGGATACTGGCAGTGCTTCTCTATAAATATCATTCCACGAAACAGTTGGCTTTGCTTTGTGGTCCTGTTTCCTTGAAGAGTGACAAAAGATGGCAGATAGTGTATAAAAATCAAGAGAGATACTTTGAATAGGTCCCTCTGGAGTTGATTGCAGAATGTGTATCCAGCACAGCAGAGAGGCTCAGGGGTTGAGAAAGCACCACATCAGAACCATGGCATGCAACCTTGTGACTGATTCATTGCACATTTGAAATATAGCCTTTTAAAACTCTTTATCAGCCTGGTGACAGTGGCAGCCTTGCTCTGGCCTCTCAGTAACTGTGGTGTGGATATCACACTCAAATTCTGCTCTTCCAAATGTTCACACATAAAAAAAGAAGAAGAATTGATTAGAGGTTATTTGATTCCATGCCTTAGATCTAGGTTTCTCAGCCTTGGTACTATTGATGTTGGAGGCCTGGACATCAATTAGTATCTTAGATGCTCAGTAGCTGACCTCACTCCCACCTGCCAGATGACAGCAACAATTTGGCTCCACCAATACTGCCTCCCTGTTCTCCACCCTAGTACCACAGCTACTGGCCAATGGAGTTTGCTGAACATTTACTACAAGTTCTGAGGATCTGACAGCAGTCTTCCTGATTAGGAGGCATTTGGGAAAACTGGGTAGATGGCTCAGTTGATAGAGTTCTTACTTTATAAGTATATGGACCTGAATTTAATCCACAGAACCCATGTAAACAAATGCACTAGTGATTCAGTCCTGGGGAGTAAAGGCAGCATCTCCCTGGGGCTCACTGTCCCACTAGCTTAGCCTACTTGGCAAGTTCCAAGTCAATGAGATATCTGTCTCAAAAAAAAAAAAAAAAGATGGACAGGGCTTAATAAATGGTAGTCAAGGCTGTCCCGTGGCCTCTAGATACATGCCATGAACACACACACACACACACACACACACACACACACACACACCCTGTTCTTTGCCTTCACCCATAGGTGTTCTGCTACACTAACATTAGAGTCCTCTCAAACACTACACTCTTGTACCTGTCAACACCCTGTCCCCGCCTTCCCAGTTTCTGCTAACCACTGTTCTATTCTTTTGCCTCTATGGGATCAACGTCTTACACTTTTGGTGAGAACATGAAACACTTGCTTTTCTCTGCCTGATTCATATTATTTAATTCCTGTAATTCCATCCATATTTTTGCAGGTGGCAAGATTTTATTCATCTTTCAAGGCAGATTCCATCACAAGAGGGTGAAAAATACATATCTCACAAAAGGCAACCCTTGGACACCCTGTATTACAAAGAAATAGTTTCTAAGAATACCAGAGAGAGGAAAAGATTTGTGAGAATAAAATACTGTTGCCATTATTAACAACACTAATGATGATAATGAGGGTCAGTTGAAAACTGGTTGAATTTGTGGAAAGTCATTTTTGTGGTGATGAGAAATAAAATAAAATTAGCCTAAAGCTTGCAAAAAAGGACGGATACAAAAGATGATTTTTAGCTAGTCCAGCTGGCCAAATGAGTGTGAGGGAACTCCCAGCACAATCCTGCACAAACTGGATATTCTCTACATACATATTTATATATGGGAGCACTGGTTACGAGCACTGGCTGTTCTTCCAGAGGACAAGGAATGGATTCCTAGCACCCACTTGGTGGCTTACAAACATCCGTAACTCCACTTCCAGGATATCTAGTGCCCTCTCCTAGACTCCGTGGGAACTACATGAAAGTGGTACATAAACATACATGCAATCAAAACACCAATGCACATAAAATGATTTTTTAAAAAAGATTTATTTATTATATATACAACATTCGGCCTCCACTATGCCTATGTGCCAGAAGAGGGCCCCAGATGTCATTATAGATGGTTTTGAGCCACCATGTGGTTTCTGGGAATTGAACTCAGGATCTCTGGAAGAACAGTCAGTGCTCTTAACCTCTGAGCCATCTCTTCAGCCCCCATAAAATGATTTTTAAAAAATAGAGTATAAATATGCATTATCTTTATACAAGAAGAAATGAACAAAGCTTGTCAGCAAGTCAAAAAGGAATGAATAGACAAATATTGACAGGCTAGTCAGGATAGACAAATTGGTATTAATGGTTTCACGTGCTAGCCAAGAAGAACATCCCAGCAGGTAATTTACACTGTAGACACATTCTCTGCTAAAGAAGAATGCCCAACAGTGTGCTACAATGCTATGAATTGGCTAAACACTGAAAATAAGAACTGACTGCAAGCTTGCCCATGTCTCAGACAAAGGAACTTGTAACCCGCTGCACAAATGTTCAAATTTAGTCTTAAAGACTTAATAAAAAGACTCATAAAAAGAATGGTTTCAGGTGTGTCTGACCTTTTGAGATTGTGAAATGATGTTGTCACCTACCAAGTTTGTGCTTGAGAACTGTAAAATTGTATTTTAAGTAAGTTTAGGATTTTTCTTTTGTTAGGCTTCATCCATGCGTATTCTTGGCCATGTGGCTGCAGGTGACTCAAGAATGCAGGAATTGAGATCTTAGCCTGTTTTGAGTGCATTCATTCTTTGTCTTTTCAGTTTTGTATGTGTGTATGGGTGTGTGTGTGTATTTGTGTAGGTGTGTGTATATATGTATGTATACAGGTTTCCTGAAAAAGGACATTTGTGTACATGTGTAGGTATGCTTCCTTATCATTCTTTATTTTATTTTGAGAGGGGTCTTCAGTGAAGCTGAAGATTCTGAATTCAGTGAGATGGACCAGCCAGTGAACTCATGGGAGCTGCCAGCACAGGCTTTACCTTGGATTCTAGGAGTCTGAATGCAGGCCCTCAAATTTATGTGAGTGAGCCATCTCTCAGCCCTGGTTTTTTCTTTACAGTCTCTGGTTTGCTATGGAAATTTCCCATCTTACTTAACCTTTAAACATATTAATTACAATTATTTAAAAGTCCATGATTTATAACTTAAATAATAAGATTTCCAATATTCAAGCTTTCTTATTTTAGCATGTCTGATTATTCTCCATTTTTATTTTTTTTCTGAGCATGTGTGTGTACCTGCTTGTATGTGTATCATGTACATGCAGTACCCACAGGTGCCAGAAGAGGGAGTAGGATGCTCTGGAGCTGGAGTTACCAGTAGTTTTAAGTCACCCTGGATGTGGGTGTTGATAAACAAACCCAGATTCTTTGCAAAAACAGCAAGTGCTCTTAATTGCTCAGTCATCTGTCCAGCCCTCAGTTCTCAGTCAAAGTTAGAGCAATAGTTAACACCTCTTAGCTCAGATGTTCGAGTCCTCCTTTGTCATATTGCTGTGCTAGGGAACAATCCCCTCTGCTGAGCAGGAGATCAGTTGATCTGAACCTTGGCTTTTTTTAGAGAGAGGAAGGCAGAGAGACATAAAGAATAAAACCTTGTCCCAGTGCATTGCAACTAAATTTGAATTGTTACTCAGTTTTAAGAAATCTTTTGTGACAATGTGGGTTGAACCTAGAAGTCTTTGTGCTAAGCAAAATAAGCTATATACAGATACAAAAGCACCAGATGGTATCACTTATATGTGAAGTCTGAATAAAAACATCAAACTCTCAGAGCTGAGCACAGAGTAGAGGTGAGAGGGGAGAAAGCCTTGGTGGAGGAAAGGGTGGGTGCTGGTGCCATTAGATGAAAAAGTCTTGAGGACAGGACGTGTGACATGGGGACAGTAGTTAATCATTCTGCGTTCTGTACTTGAGAGTTTCTAAGAAAGTAGCTAGCTCCTGAGGGTGCTCACAGAGCAGAATCCTCTGACTACGTGGGATGTGAGAGGGATTACTTACCTTGTGACCATTTTGTGATATTCATGACTAGCAAATCGTAATTGTACTTTAAAAATATATATTATTTCGTTGTCATTTTCAGCTCAGTGAAGCTGAAAATCAATACACATATGCACACACAAATACACATATTAGTACATTAAACATTTTAAAAGGAGTCTGGTAGAATTTCTGTGGAAATTGGAATCCATAAAAGGGATGGGCATTTCCAACAAGGGTTCAATCCACAATGTTAGCATTTATACAGACATTTTCTGGGGAAAGAATTTTCAATAGCTTTGCAAGCCCTGTGCTTTTCTTTGTTTTGACTGTTGTTAAAGGCACTGAGAGCTTTCAAAAGAATCAGTCATAATAAATTTGTAATTGCTGTTCAAATTGTGTAAGGGAATTGAATTAATCAAATGTCATCAATACCTAAATGCTCAAGAAAATAGGCTTTCAAAGTCTCCTTTATTAGATATATGAACAGGATGAATTGATCATTAAACAAAATACAAACAATTGTGAGCACTTTCCACACATAAGAGCCCTATGGACGTAAGAGAGGGCACCCATTACAGCTTTAATTCCTAGAGTTATTTGATGATGTCTTGCCAAGAAAGGGAAGGCATTTAAGCTAATAATCATTAAACATGTACTTCTAAGAACTAGGTCTTAAGGGCTCATTAGTTATTAGGAAATTATTCTCTTGTTCTGATATGACAAGCTTAGGGTTAATGGAAAAGTGGAGTTTTGTGGCCTCTGAATGGCCACAGCCCAAGAAACTTCATGAAGCGTGTCTCCAAGGACCCCCACCTTAAATATAGAATCACCTCTGTTCTCTTTGGCTAGGAGGACACCACAGCTGGTAGTGTTGAGCAATGCTGCCTTATCTGGAGACTAGGTCTCATTTCCTTTTATAAAAGGATGCAGTACAGAAGACACTGTGTCCCATGTGGCAAAGTTGAGGATGGCTAGCGAGTCCACTTCCCTTGTGTTAGATCACAGCCACTGGATTTTAGAATCACCTAGGAGACACGCCTCTGGAGAAAGGAAGACTCAACCAGAGTGAAGGTGCTGTGCACTGGAATTGAAGGAACAGAATGTAGCCAATCTGCTCCTTTGCTTCCTGACTACAGATGCAAAGAAACCAGGCACCTCACTCCCCTTCTGCCTTGCTTTCCCCTTAGGATGGACTGTGTTCCTCTCAATCATGAGCCAAAACCAAGAGTCTCTCTTTTAAGTTGCTTTTGTCAGAGCCATAAAACAAAACAAAACAAAACAAAACAAAAAAATCAAAAATCAAAAAACATCTTACTTCCAGCTTCTCAGGGAAACCCCAAAATTGTTTGAATTACATTCTCCCAGATTACCAGGAACTGTTACAATTCATGGGATAACTGAGTTAAATCCAAGTATAGTTGAGAGGAATCTGCTAAACTCCAGAAATGATTCAGGACACACTTGTCACTGAGATGTTCCAGTCTGGCTGTGGTTGACGACTTCTCTTAAGAATGGATGGGCTGGGACTATAATTAGAAAAGCACAGACAAGCATTTACAACACACTTCTCAGCATGTTCAGCCTACTCACCTGAGCAGAGGCCATGGGGAAACTATTAATCATTTTCATTCTTGAGTATTATCCCTCCATCTTAAAAACATGGCAAGATAGGCTTTTAAGGTTAACGTATTTTCACTGGTAGAAATCTTTGAACATTTCTAGTTCCTTTTGAACCATTCCTTTTATTGACATCAATTTTATTGTTTGCTTTAGGGAAATACAGATGCAGACTCTAAGAGAGACACCACTGTTCTCTTCAGACTAAAGGGTTCTGGGAGTCCTTGGCCAAAGCCAGAGTCTTCAGGCCCAATGGATTTCAACTTGTTAGAACTAAGCACTTGAGATAAAAGGGACTCTTACTCTGAGTAGAGACCAAAGAATAAAGTTCTAGCCAATGTTGCTATGGGCACCAACATCAGTGGTACCATGAGGTATAACCCTGTGGCAGGTGGGTAGTGATGTCTGCCATTGTTACCATTTTGGGGTCCCAGACATCATTTATAGACTGTAACCTTCCCATACTTCTCTCTGTGTAAGCAGATGTTTTATTAAAGGTCCTTGAACCATGTGCTCCATAGTGTTTCCTGCTTAGGGACCTAAGGCTACACAATCAGGTGGAACTGGACCCAATTAGAGCTACTCAGTGACTCTTCAAAGAGGGGAATAGCCAATCCAAGGAGATAGCTCAGTCAATAAAATGCTTACCTTGCAAGAATTGAGACCTGACTTCCATTCCTAGGATCTATGTCAACAGGACAAGCACCAGCCCATGGGAGAATGCACTCTTAATCCCAGCTAAACGTGGGGAGTAGAGACATGTTAGTTGCTGGCCAGTATCTATCCTACATGCTGAGCTCCTACCTGGCTGTCTTTGATTCTCCACCCACTTCTACGATGCCACAACATACATAGGCCAAAACAGTTACTTTATTTACAGCATACAGAAAACATTCCCACCACAAGACTCTATCTCAAAAAGCCAGTGGATGGCTTCTGCTATGAGCTTGATTTCTGGCCTCCACATGCATCCACACACATATGTACTCACACACACCTGAATATGCAGCAGGTGTGCCTCAAAGTTTTTTCACATTTATTTCTTCTGACCAGAGACCCTTCCCTCCCATCCTGGTCTATTTGTTCTAGTGTGCTTTCTACTGCTGCAATAAAAACCAAACCATCTTGGGAAGGAAAGGGGTTATTTCAGCTTCAAGACTATTATGCAGGGAAGTCAGGGCAGAAAGTCAAGGCAGGAACCTGAAGGAAGGAGCTGAAACAAGGACCACAGAGGAATGGTGCCTACTGACTTCCTCAGCCTGCTTTATAATGCAACACAAGACCAGCTGCCCATGGGTAGTACTGCCCAGCATTTGCTGTGTTCTCCCGCATGAACAATCAATCAGAAAAATGCCTCTATAGACTTGCCTACAGGCTAATCTGATAGAGGCATTTACTCAATTAAAGTTTCCTCTTCTAGATATCCCTGGTTTGTGTCCACTGGACAATAAATTAACCATCATGCTCTTCATTCAGATATTAGTTCAAGAATCACTTTATTGAGAGTCCTCCCAAAGCATTCTGCCCAGTTTGTGATTTGAGCCTTGTGTGATGGTTTGAAAGAAAATGAACCCCATGGGGAGGGGCACTAGGAAGTGTGACTTTGTTGGAAGAAGTGTGTCACTGTAGGGGTGGGCTGTGTGGTCTCCTATGCCCAGGTCATGTTCAGTGTGGCATACAGTTCACTTCTTGTTGCCTGAAGATCAAGATGTAGAACCCTTAGCTCCTTCTCCAAGCACCATGATTGCTTGCGTGCTGCCGTGCTCTGCCACAAAGGTAACGGACTAAAGCTCTGAAACTGTAAGCCATCCCCAATGAAATGTTCTCTTTATTAGTGTTGCTGTGGTCATGGTGCCTCGTCACAGCAAAATAAACCCTAAGACAAGCCCTTCCTGGTACATTATGCCTCTCCATTATGAAACCCACTTGGTATTTACCCACTTTTGTGATTATTTGATGCATGTCTGTCTGTCTGGACTGTAGTCATAGCTTCTTTCCCATGCTGATCCCTTTAAACATTTGGTCTCTGAGGACCCTGGGTGGCTGGAGGAGACAGGGACTAGTTTTATGCAGGTGATGACTGTGATACAGACAAGTTTTAACCCTGGCTGAGGTTCAGCAGCTTATGAGGATGGGACTATGGAGGTTCATCTTGATTTGTCACCTTGATGGGAATCAGAATCACCATGGAAACAAATCTCTGAGTATGCTGGTGAGGGATTGTCCAGTTAGGTTCATTAGGTGGGTCTTCCCACCCTCAACATGGGCAGCTACATTCCATGGGGTGTGGTTCAGAGCTAAATAAAGAAGAGAAAGTGAGCTAAGGCTTTTACTCATCTCCCTCTGCATCCTGACTGTGGGTGCTGTGTGAGCGACCCACTGCCTTATGTCCCAGCTCACAGGGCATCCCCACTGTCCCCATCCTGGTGACACCCTTAGCCTATAAACCAAGGTTAATCCTTTCTCCATTTGGTTCCTTCTGCAGGAACGCTGTCATAGCAATGAGTAACTGATACAGAGATTACACCTGTTTAGCCTGCCCATAAGTACTGCCTATGGACTGCAGTGTAACCTCTAGTAACATACCAAGACCCCAGACCATGTGACTCTATCTGGAGGTGGAACTTTTATGAGGAAATTGATGTTCATTGAGGTCATAGAGCAGGTACCCATTCAGCAGCAGTGACAGTGACAGCCATAGAGAGGAGGGAAGGGGAGCCATTGAACTATTATGGAGGGCACCGCAAGAGGGCAGCTGTGTGCACGTGGAGGTGAGCCTTCCATCAAGACCATTCCATGCTTGTTCTGACCTCATTCCTCAAGTCTCCAGAACCAGGGGGATACATTTATATTAGTGAAGTTGCCTGGCCCCTGACATTTGCTGTGGCAAATCAATTGGACAAAGACAAACCACATAAGTGTCAGAAGCCTGGTGAACACTCATTCATCATGAACCGGATTTGGGCTGGATGTCAGAGATCCACCAGTGAGCACCAGGCTTCAGCAGTCAGCCAGACAGAGGTAGAGATGTAAGGCAGGAGTAAGTTAAGAGGTAGTTGGGGAGAACAAGGAGGATCCCTAGTAGCAAAGCATAGATCAAACAAGGAAGATCTTGTGTTAGCTACTTTTCTGTCACTGTGATGAAATACAGGATGGAGAAAAGCATGTTAGAAAAGAGTTTGTCTTGGCTTCTGGTTCCAGAGACTATCACTGCAGTAAGGGTATAGCAGAAGTCAGGAAAAACTGATTTTTATTTTCATTTGCACTTAGAAAAAGAAGGAGAAGCTCCTAAAGCCTACCCTGAGTGATGTCACCTGAGTGACATACTTCCCCTAGCAAGTCTCCACCTCCTACAGTCTCCCAAACAGCACCACTGAGGACCAAGTGTCGAAACATGTGAGCCTATGGGACATTTCTTTCCATTGGCCTAGAAGCAGAATGTTGAAGCTGAAGGTTTCAAGGCTCAGTTGACTGCGTCACTAGCATGATTGTTGGGGTCACTGGGAAGTAGGGTGCAGGTTGGTAACAGCCCCACTTTCATGGACAAATACATTGTGTTAAAGAAAATTCAAGGTCACAGATAGTGCTTGGTCCTCTCGTGTATTTTAACCTTCCTTTGATAGATAACACTTTGACAGAAGGGATAGTGGGAGCTTTTCAGCCCAAGGACATATGTCACGAGGAAAGAGCTGTAGAAAATCTTTACATTCATCTTGACTCCAGAGAAAAGAGGCAAGGTGAATGGAATGCAGCCGTGATGGATTGTCCTTGGCCACAGGACACTGCTGCTGGATAATGAATCACTGTGAGGCAACCTTTTTCTGGGGTCTCCCAGGCACCTTTTGAAGTCTCTGTCTTCACTTGAGCAATGGGTTTCTCACCATGACATGTGTGGTCCATGAAGGAGGAGAACATGGCAGATGGACCCCAGTAACAAGAGTCCCCAGTGCTGTTAAGGTAAGGGTGGTAGGCTTGATAGCTCAGAACCAGTCACTGCCCTTATTTTGACCTCTTCTGTGATCCTGATGAGATTTGTATGGACCTTGGTGTCCACATTTTGAAAATATAGATAACAGAAACTGGGGAGATGGTTTAGTAGGTAAAGTACCCAAAATACACACACATGGTCCTGAGTTTGAATCCCAGAACTCATGTCAAACCTTGGTGCGGTGGTGCATCTTCAAAATTCTAGCCCCCGGAAGAGGGCGAAGGGCTGATCCCTGGATCACACCTTCCTGTCAGCCTGAGTTGTCAGGCTCCAGGTCATGTCTCCAAAAACAAGGTAGATGGCTCCTGAGAATGACACTGAGGTTGACCTCTAGCCTTCACATGCACCTGCACACATGTGTACACATGAAACTAAAAAATATTTTTTAAAAAATATGCAGGCAATGGCATTCTGGTTTTTCCTTTAAGTCTCTGAAGCTTTTTGACTTGATGGCTTCTCTTGTCAGTGGAGAGGGCTCAAAGGAAAAGAGGGCCTTACTTCTCAAGGGTTTACAGCCTGGAGGATGTTGGAGAGGATCTAAGCAGGTGACAGCCCCCTGGGTCTGCACATGGATACAGTGGAGATAGTAAGCATTCTGGTTTCAAGCCGCAACTCTGAGGAGCATTTTAGTGTCTTGGAAAATGCAACAGTTCTCTTGGGAGGCATCAGTACCACTTCTGACTGCTTCTCCTATGTGGGGAATTGGGCATGGAAGCAGCAGACCCTTTCCCAAGCTAGCTTGCTGATGAACGAGTGATCCCAGGGCAGAGAGGCTGCTTGAGAATCTCAGCTACGAATCTGCACCCAACAGGGTGGGGAAACATTCTCACTGTTTAGACCAAGCGTGAGAAAGAGCCAGTTACCTGGATGGGGGCAACAGCTCACACATCTCATAGATGTACTTTCTGTACTTGGGTGTATGTTCTGCATGAAGAGATGACAGAGAGGGAGAGGGAGAGGGAGAGGGAGAGGGAGAGAGAGAGAGAGAGAGTGAGAGAGAGAGAGAGAGAGGAGAGAGAGAGGAGATGCCTCCCTCTCATAGCTGGGCAAATGACTTGGGCTTATGCAAACAGGCATCTATTCACCTCCAATAGGTGACCAGTGACAGACCAAAGAAATAATTTTGTAGAAGGCTACCTTGCTGAGCTGATGAGTTTATGGGGGTTACTTACAGCAGTGTGAGGGGCTGAAAAGTAGACAATAAAAAGCCTACCCCAGTATGGGAGATGATTCACAAAAGCTGTGTCCATCCAGCTAGCTGCATGCTCAGCTTGCAGGCTGTTCCTCTGAAGAGCCTAAAGAATATTCTCATGTTTGGAAGTTGTCACTTCTTATATAATCTTGGTAAGTGCTTATATAACCTTGGCAGAAGTGACCAGGAGCGAGGCTAAGGAAGTTGCAGGACAGCTGGGCGAGAGCTGACTGTGGTGCTTCCTCTCTCTGATATTTCAGCCTTCCTCGATATTTGGCTCTGAGTCTCATTTAATACAATTCCAATTTGTGCTACCCTCTCCCTCTCCCCCTCCCTCTCTCCCTCCTCCTTCCCTCCTCTCTCACTCTCTGTGTGAGTGTGTGTGCCTGTGTGTGTATGTGTGCTCAGATATTATCTATGTAGGTGCCCTCACATATCAGAGGTGGCATTAGATGCCCTGGAGCTGGGGTTACAGCTGGGCTGCCTGATGTGGTTTCTGGAAGTCAAACTTGAATCCTCTACAAGAACAGCAAGTGTCTCAACCACTGAGCCATCTTTCCAGCCTGGCACTCACCTTGCCATTTTCTTCAAATTTCCAACTCATTTATGCCTCTTTTTAGGAAGGAATATTTCAATTTGGAGGTATTAGTTGCTTGTCGCGCGCAACCTCGCCAGCAAGGAAGACGCAACACCGGATCCTTCTCTTTGCAGTTTATTCGGATTCTTTACAATCTGGTTTCTACTGACTAACTCTTCTCTAACTCCCGACTACTCTAAACTCCTCACTAACTTCTCTGGGGGGAAGCCTGCTCTTAGCTAAATACCTTCAGGGCATCCAATCCAAGATAGCCACGTGGGCATCACCAATAGGCTCAGATACGCGGAAGCAAGCCAGATCCTTTGGCCTAGCCAAATATGGAGTTGTTTACCAGGGAGAGTGCTCAAGGCCAGCGCCATCTTATGGTGTGGCTGTACGCAGCTCTCTACAGTTGCTGAACTCTGTCTATTATCATAGAAGCAGGCAATGGCAGGAGGTGAGCTTCTCTGCTATGTCCTTCCTATTGTCATCAACAAAATATGGACTCAGCATAAGCTTTTGGGGTCTGCTTTTCCCCATCTTAATATCTCTGCTTGTTGAATGTGGCATTGTCCTTGCTGAAGTCAATATGAACCAGTAGAGCCCTTCAAGGCAATTCCTCTGCAGGGCCAAGTTCCAGAGAGCATCTTGGGCCTTTGGTAACAATGGTAATAGAAAAGGCTTATCAAGAGTGTAACTGCAGGGCAGGCACAGGCTCCCTACCCATGTCTTCTGCATGAATCCTGACGTGAGGTGGACACTGACATTATTGAGGTTTTGCAGGAAAAGAAGTAAAGACTCAAAGCACTTTCTGGAGTCACACGCATATAGAATGACATAGTGTCATCTTGACTAGAATGGAGTCAGATTCCTAGAGCTCACTTTCTTTCTATGGTTCTGGGTTAGACTAGAACCATTTTCCTGAGCCACATCTTCCCAATGGCTTGCCCTGTCTGCCTGCAGTAGCTTCAAAGCTGGTACTCCAGGCGGAGCAGCATCATCACTGGCTGTCCTATGGACCTTCCATTTTCCTAGCCTGCTGAAGGCTAGACTTCTGGGCTACCTGACCTTCCGTGGGACTGCTGGTCAGTGACCTCTCTGAGCTCCACCTCCTTCTCAGGACTCTTTCCACAAGTGGCTAAGACCTGTAGTGCTTCTCTTTTGGTCGAACAGTGACTGACAGCCACAGTTGGTACAAAGAAGATGTAGAATTTGAAGCCACATTTAGCTGCCCTCAGAACCTGCACAAGTAGCTTCTCGCACAGCGATTGGAGATGGAGAACCACCGCTTTGTGCCAATTATATAGTAAATTATAGTGAGTTATAGAAAAATCATGCTTTCTCTTTCTCAAAAAAAGTTTAATTCCACTCACATTAGTAAAATGGCTTCTAATAGTCTCCTCTTACAGGTGTGTGTACATGTGTGCTCATATGTGCACAGATGCATATGTGTGTGTGCACGGGCGGGTGTGCATATGCATTTGGGGTCAGATTTCAATCCTCAGGCACAGTCTACCTTGGTGTTTCTGCTTCTTTTTGAGATAGGATATCTTGATAGGACTTGGCATTCACCTACTGACTCCAGTATACATTTCCGTGTGAAATGAACAAATTGAACTTGCTTTAGTGTAAACCTTTCTCCTGGCCTGGCTCTAAGGACTCCTGAAGGTGAGGAGTGAGTGAGAGGTCCTAGATTGTTTCTCTCTCTCTGGTCAGCCCCACACTCTTTTCTTCGCTCGCCCACAATGGGAGGAAGGAGGGAAGACGCACAGATGTGCTCTGGGATGGCTGGGGGCTCTGGGTCCTCCAAGCCTGCTAGACTTTCAATGCTTGATGTCTTCATAGTAGCAACTCTAGCCTGAAGCATCAGGGGAGGCTTCCAGCCTCTCACTCTTGGCTGCCACACCCACAGGCCCAGGTGTGGAACAAGGTCCCAGACAACCTTCTGTCATTCTGTTTGCTCAGTGACAGCTGGTACCTACTCCCCACAGTGTTCTTTGAGAGCATTCCTCCAGAGAGTAAAATCTCAACCAATGGTGTCAGCTGCCTGTTTGCCTCACCTTCATGCCCTGGTTTTTCCCGCTAGATACTTCTTCCTGCTTCCCCTCTCTCGTTCATGTATTTTCCTCATTACTATATATTTACTTACTTCCAGTTGGGGTAATAAATGAAGCAGTTAAGGGAATACCTTACAAGCAAAAAGGCCTGAGTTCAGATCCCAGCACCCATGTAAAAAGCCAGATAGGGTGGTGCATGACCTTAAACCCAGAGTTGATAGATAAGGGACAGAGATATCTGATATCTCACTATCTGTAACTATGTGTGTATATTACCCCCAGGCACACATGAACATATATTTATAATACATACATACTGTCTACTGCACTATGTTGTATTCTATTCTACCATGTTGTAAGACTTGGTACAGTGCACGGCACAGTGTAACATAGTATAGTATAGCTTGATACAGTGAAACTGATACAATATAGTACCTCTCTGAGTTAGAGGTCCCTATGCCTATCATCTTTATGCTCAGGAGTCTGAGACAGAAGGATTGTGAACTGTGAGTTTCAGGCCACCCTGAGCTACAGAGTGAGATCTTATCTCAAACAAAACAAGCTAGAATAAAACAAAACCCAAATTCTCTCTGGAAATGCCCTCACTGGCAACCTTGGAGCTGTGCTGTACTGGTCTCAAGTCTATTAAGTCA
This sequence comes from Sigmodon hispidus, assembly GCA_004025045.1. Lineage (NCBI taxonomy): Eukaryota > Metazoa > Chordata > Mammalia > Rodentia > Cricetidae > Sigmodon > Sigmodon hispidus. The sequence goes on from PVIH01000613.1 coordinate 137,089, forward strand.
ACAATGAAGATTATCGGTCCCCATATTGCTACGCTGCCTTGGTTCCTCTAGACTGGCCTCTATCAGCCGTCAAAGTTTATACACTTTACAGAGCCTACATGTCTTTCAAAGTTCCCATGCTCTTGGAAAGAAACTCTAGAAATGGGGGAAATGAGCTCAATATGTGGAAAAGCAGTGATGTATTCAGAGAAAGCCAGTGTATCCATTTCAGAGAGCATTATTTTATACAGAGACATGAGAATGTAGGAACCAAATGGAGAATTATTGCAGCTAATATGCCCATCCCACGGACTTGCTCCATTTCCCAGGCTCTTTCATAAAAATGTCGCTCCCTGAATTGCCTGAGAAGGATCAATAACAACTAGATAAGTCATCAGAACCCACAGTTGTGTCAACAGAGCTTGGGAGGACTGATACCTGAAGTGTCCATCATGGCTAATGAACATTTCCAGAAGGGTTTGCCCACCTCTTCCCTGGCCAGGCTCAGTTCCCATGTTACCCAGATGCCAGGCTCTTCAGAATCCAGTCTGGCTGGACCTGGCCATTCAGACCAATTTAATTTTGTATATCCCAGGAAATGGCAGAGATGCCCACTTGTCCTGTGTTTGTCTTCTGGCCAGGGAACACATTCAATTTAGCTCTGCAAACATGTCACCAAGCGACTGTAGTGGAAAGCTGTGTGTGCATGGAGTGACTAGTGATTTCCCTGGTACCTTCCCTGCTAGGGGTGAGGTGGGGGGGGAGCCTGGTGATGTAAACAAAGTGGAGGAGGAGGGATGGGGAGGAGGGATGGGGAGGAGGAAAAGGGCCCTCAAAGGCCACAGAGCTCCATGGCAACGCACCTGGTCAACGTTCAGTCCTCTCACGTTTTTCTCATTACAACAAATGAATGACATTTCTGGTTTAAAAAAGAGAGAAAAAGAAAACTGTGCTATGCAGCCAGGATTCCAGCTTTCTTAAAATTGTTATTCCTGGTCTGAATGGTGAGGATACAGAGAATCTGACACTTTTTCACATCACAAAGTTGTCCATTGAGAAATCTGGGGTTTAATCCAGTGCTGCTCCAGAGCTGAAGACTCACCCATGACTCACCATAATTCTTCAGGAAGATGAGAGATTGTAAAGGTTCCATGTTAAATTTAAAATAGGGTCAGAGAGTCAGGAGCGGGGACAGGGATGGGCTCTGACCTGGAACAACACAAGACTAACCTCCTCTTCAGTCCATCCATCTGTCCTGTCTGTGCTCAAAAAATTACTAATAAGCTGCCTGAAGTGGTGTGTGTGTGTGTGTGTGTGTGTGTGTGTGTGTGTGTGTGTGTGGTGCATGTGTGTGTGTATGTGTATGTGTTTATCACCTCCACATGCATGTATAGAGGCCAGAGATCACTGTAGGACGTCTTCTATATTCTCACTTCTACAGTCTTATGGTTTTGAGGTAGGGTCTCTCACTGAACCTAAAGTTCACCTCTTCAACTAGAGCAGCTTGGCCAGAGAGCTTGCTAGGGGAGCCTGCCAGGGCTACAGGTGTATACCACAATACCTGGCTTTTAGGTGGGTGCTGGGGATTTGAACTCAGGTCCTCATGCTTGTGCAGCAGGCACTTTACCCACTGAGCCATCAGTCTTAGCTGTCCCTGAAATCCATGAACGCTGATGAAGAGCTCTGAAGTCTGCATTACTAATGAATTCAGGATATGACTTACATGTCTGATTTGATGATAGCTTTTCATATTTTCCCACTGTGAAGCATTTATTTAGCTACTGCTCAGTTTCACTGGTTTCATTCATACTTACTTTTGACTCATGCTACACGAAAGCTTTAGCTCTTTCTTTATTCCACTTTATTATTTTGCATCATCTCTTGAGATGACGGATGGGAGAATTAGATGAACTTGAAGGGGAACTAAGTGGTGGCATGTGGCAGCTGAGAAAAAAGCCACAGGGTCATCCAGGATCTGGCTGGTATAGCGGTGAGCTTCAGAGCTCAGGTGCTGGGCATAAATGATTTCACAGAACATTGGTTTCAGGTGAGGCTTCACTCTGTGTTGGTGATGGAGCAGAGCAGAGCAAGATGTGGCACGGTCATGTGTGAGCACTGGTGAGACACAAACATTTCCTGGGCAGGGTGGTCCATGCCTATAATCCTAGCACTTGGGAGAGGATGGCTGTCACAAGCTTGGGGCCAGCCTGGGCTACAGAGTGAAGCTCTGTCTCAAGGGAAAAATAAAGCCACAAATAAACATCCAAACCCCTTCCATGCTGCTGTGACTAATACAAGTGACTTTTGGCTTCTTCACTGCTTATGTCGTTAACCTTTGTCTCATCTTCATTTCTTCCAGAGAGATGTTTACCAACATGCGTAATCAGTAAATAACCCTGTATCCCAACACCATCCAATGCAGACCAACTCCTGGCACTCCACATCACTTATCGTGTACATAATGCCTTCTTCCTAGCATGCCTCAAGCATTCCCAAAGTGTGACTTCCAACTTCATTGGAATGAGGCATAAACTCAACAGGATTATCATGATCTGGTGGTCTCTGGCTGCAGATCATGGTCAGACAGAATAACCGCATGAATGGTCTCACCGTGGAGCCTTTTTCTGTTTACTTCATGATCTAGTTCTTTCTAGCTCCTCATAGCCTGACTATGGCTGAAACATGTGACTTTCTTTGACCAGCAACATAGGAGACAACTTGACAGAAGCTGGAGAGTACAGGTGTGTGTGTTCTTTTAGGGGCCCTGCTGCCTCCCAGAGACCAAGCTAGAACAATGGAGTTTGAGACATGTGTCTGTCAAGTGGACCCAGTTGTCTAGACAAAGCCATGGGTATGAGAAGTGGCAGCATGCACATCAACAGGGCTCTCTGATCAAGCCCTTATCTCATGAACACAAATAAACACTTGTCGTTGTATCTTACTAAAGTTTTGTGGGTTTACCTGTTGCCATGGCAATAGACAGCAACTTGCTGTCTAAGAATACATTTCTTTGACAACCGTTTTTTAAAAAAATTATTGGATCAAATACTTTGCTTCAGATTTATAGATTTTCTCCATCCAAGTGGTAGGACTTGTTGTTTGCTTCTGGTTAAATCATTGTGTTTTTTCTCCTTGTATCACTAATTATTTATAAGTTTGGTCTCTTTGGGCATCTTATTTACCAATTCCCTTCTCATCTTTTAAATCTTTAATTCCATTTTTTATTCCCATGAACACTTTAATTTCTTTTTCTTGTCTTTAACTCCCAGCCAGCTCTTGTTTCCTAGATTCTACCTCTGGTTAAATTGGGCTGAAAGGATAATCTTTCTTTTACCAGCAATTACTCTTTTTTTAAACATATACTATTTTTCTGCTTTGTCAAGGAAATACTTTCCATCTCCAGGAATTCAAAACTGGAATACTTCTTCAAGGTGTGTGTGTGTGTTGTATATGTGTATTCAGGTGTGTATTTGTATGCATGTGTGTATGGTGTGTACACCCATGCTAGTGTGCAGAGGCCATGGAGGGCCACAAGGTCCTCCTCCATTTCTTTCTCTTTTGACATAGGGTCTCTTACTGAACCTGGAACTTGGCATCTCTCTGCTTGAATGACATCCCACAAGCTCCAGGGAACCTTCATGTCTGTCTTCTGATGGGATTACATAGGTTTGTGGCCATGCTTTGCTATTTTTATGAGTGCTGTGGTTCTGAACTTGTGCCCTCATGCTTGCACAGAAAATGATTTTCCCCATTGAAAGAAAGCCGTCCTTCCTGTAGACTGAGGCTGTGAAAACTATGATTGTGATGTTAAGATGGTAAAGGGCAGTTTTCTTAGCATTAATATATCATCATTATTATTGTTATTCTTTACCACATCAAAAAGCAACAAGACAAAACAAAAAATAAAACAACAGCAACAAAAACCTAACAACAGTTCTTATATCTTTAAAGGCAAAATTAAGACTACTGCAGGGCCTCACTTCCAGTGGAGGAGGAATTGGCAGGTGGTGGTCCATGAGGGATGGTGAGTCACTCTACTTTGGGAATTTGCTGGTAGATTCTCAGTGGACAGCCACATGCCATGTGCATATGGACAATACTAACTGTAGTTATTGATAACAAACAACAGAGAACATGAATTTGTAAGGGAAATTGGGGTCACTAGGGAGAGTTGGAGGGAGGTAGTGGTGGATAAATATTATAATTCATTGTGTAAGTGTATGAAGTTTTCAGAGAATATATATTAAAGTCTTATTAAAGTAAAATGGGCATTTCTTGGGAAGGTTTATTTATCCACAAAGAATGAGATGCTACACGTCAAACAAAGGGGACACTCTGTCACTGGAGAATAAAATGTCAAAGCAAGTATTTGCTTGCAGCCAGCCAGTCAGTTTGACCATGCTGGGAAGAGGTGACTAGCTGAAACACTGCATGGATTATAGAGGTGGAATGAACCATGGAGAAGTTTTCTTTGGAGCTGGGCGGAAAGAATTCTCTTGCCAGCTCTGCAGCTCAATGGCCGTGTGATTGTCAGCAGGTTCCTGATCCTTTCACTTGGGAGAGGCAACTTGTTCACATTCTGCAGAGTGAAGCTGATGGATTTCCATTCAAGGAGCAACTGGGAGAATGAGACGGGACAACACCATGTCTGTAGTAGTTACTTTTCTCATTGCTACGAGCAATGCCCAACAGAAGCAATACCCAAAAGGAAGGATTTAGTGTGGCTCACAGTTCCGGGGGTGGGTAGCAAAGCCTCAAAGCTCATCCACAGTGATCCAATTCTCCTAGCAAGGCTCTGCCTCCAGAAGGTTCCCTAATGTGCCCAAATAGCATCACCAGCTGGGAACAAGTTCAGATGCATGAACCTATTAGGAACATTTCTCATTCAAACTACAATAGAGTCTGACAGAAGGCACCTCTTCAAGAAGTGGTTGCTGTGTGTAGAAGTTACACACTATGTCTATATCTAATCTATGTCTGTATGCACTATATACTGTATGGGGGATGTTCTAGGGATTTCTTAATCATCCCAAGCATATAGCTACCAATAGTAGTCACTGAGTGCCATCAAAGTATTTTCTAGTTACACGCACCCTAGCTTTCCTTCCATTGCTGGGATAAAAGCATCATTACCAAAAGCAGCTTCAGGAGAAAAGGGTTTATTTGGCCTACACTTCCAGGTCAGGGTCAGTTATTGAAGAAAGTCAGGGCAGGAACTGAAGCAGAGGCCATGAAGGACCATCACACACTGCCTTGCTCCCTAGGCTTATGTTTAGATCTATTTCCTACAGCTCTCAGGACCACTTGCCCAGAGATGGCATCACTGACCTTGGACTGGGTCCTTCCACATCCATCATTATTTAAGAGAATGTCCCACAGATTTGAATACAGGCCAATTTGATGGATACATTTTCTCAGTTGAGATTTCCTCTTCCCAGGTGATTTAGTTTGTGCCAATTGACACATATATCTACACATCTGTATTTATGTATCCTTGACTTATTAATTTTTATGTACATTGTCAACACATTTTTGCATTTTGTTTTGTTTTTCACTTACTCATTTATTTGGCAAGCATTTCTTGGTTTTACAGGATCTGTCTGTTCTTCTGGAGAGGACACTGAAATAGAGTTTGAAGAGGAAAGTGTTTAATAAAGATTGATACCTGTGATGATAAGGGTGTGGATGCAGGATTAAGTGGAGAGTTTTGGCCCCACAAGAAATTGCCAAGCTGCATGCTGCTTGATGACAATCAGGAAGCCATGAAAGAATCTGAAGCTTGTGTTATCTGTAGGGATTGTATGGTAGCATCCATGCAACATGGCTGCCTTGTACATTCTCAGGCTTTCCTGAGAAGGATGTGGCCTCCCGCAAGGCCAGGTACATCATACAAGTAAAGATAGTGACATGGTATGGGAGCAGCAGACCCTTCTTCATACATCTTTATGTCCATAGCTGGTGACTCTGTGGTGCAGCCTGAGGCCTCAGTCCATGCAGCTTATAACTGGAGTGAGTTTTGAGACTTCTCGGCTTTCTTTCTATATTGCAGAGAGATCTTTAGATAGTCTTAGCAGGAAACTGAGCAAATAAATTGCCTCAGTAGATATTCAGGAGGGAAGGGAAGCAATGGGTATCTCTGTATTACAGTAACAGAGAATTCCCTTTCATCCATTTTTCTTCTGAGTTCAACCTTTCTGACAATGCTTATGTGTGGTCTGTGACAGATGCAGTGGTTGGTGACAGAGGTGGGTGATTGGGATGCAGACTTGTAGGGGCTCACTCTCTCCCTTTCTCTCTCCCCTCCCCACTCTCTCTCTCACACACACATACTCAGATACATGTAAAGAAGATAACCTCAAGACAAAGGAGTTAGTCACAATGTCTGCTCAGGACACACAGGTAGAAAATTTCCTCGGCCTGAGCCCCACAGCAAGCATCTTGGAAGCAAGGTGCTTAGACTGAGTCCAGAAAGAGGGATCTGAGTCAGTCAGAGAAATAACATTTCTGCACTGAAGTGGTATCTTTCTTATTTGACAGAGAACAAACCAGAAGTCTTAAACATTTACAGAAGCCGTCACACCAAGAGCATCAGGGGTACTAAATGGCATAAATGGACTTTCACGATCCTTAAATAAAGATGTTTTCCTTAATTTTTAAGCTTTGAAAGGTAAAAGCATTTTTGTGGGGTCAAAAAGCTTGCTTCAATGGTGCTGGCTCTGTGAAAATGATTTCATCCTAGATGTTTGGCTGCATTCATGCTCATAAGAGCCTTCTAAACAGAGAAGAAAGCTGCACACTTCTAAACATTATGGGGTGCACAATCTGTTTACCAAGAGATTGTGGGGAACTCGCAGAAACATAGGGACTTCATGAAGGTCACTTTGTCAGCTGCTTGTCCATAGAGCACTGTTCCTCCCCCTCCTGCTGTGCATTCTTCTCCCTTCCATTGAGCAACCAACGGGTATTTACATGTTGGGACCCAGGGAGCATTACAGTGGTGTGTTAGAGTGAGCCTCCTAGGCACAGATTTGTGAATGGTCATAAACGTTAGGAGTGTGTGTGTCTGTGTGTGTGAGTGTGAGTATGTCTCTGTGTGTGAGTGTGTGTGTGTCTGTGTGTGTGTGTGTGTGGAGAGGGCTCAACAGGTAAGAGTGATTTCTCTTCTTGCAGAGCTCCCTGGTTCAGTTCCCAGCACCCACGTGGTGCCTCACAATCATCTATAACTCCAGTTCCAGAGGATCTGATGCCCCTCTGTCCTCCTCCTGGGCCAGGCACACACAAGATGCATATACATACATGCAGGCAAAACACACTCTGAAATATAAATAAAATCTTTTCTTTTTAAAGTTTGAGCACTGATCAAAAGATCTATTTACAAATGAGCAGAAAGCTGCAACAGCTTCCCTGAGACTTTGGTTAAAATGGTTTCTATAATAATGGCTTCGATATAAAATCTGAAATGTGCAGTGAATCAGCATCTCAACATGTCAGGGTTCACTGCAATTTTTTTTGTTGCTGATTTGAGATAGGGGGGAGTGTCTCATAATCTAACTCAGGTTGGCCTTGAACCCAGGGCAGGGCTCAACATTTTAAATATAGGGACTATAGGCATGCATAATTATGCCTGGCTCCAGCGCTGATGGTAGGTACAATTATCTTGAAAATATGACTAGTGTGGGCTGGATCCAGGTGTAAACCAGAGCTAAGCCCAGTTCCCGTTCTCCAGCTATAGAAGACACAGACTCCTCTTATTATTCCTAAGAGCATTGCTGGAAAGAGAATTTGTTCCTGGGTGCCTCTGACTCTTGATCCTGAGGTTTTCTGTGCCTTCTTGCTCTGCAAGGTCCCTTGTTGGCCTAAGTGATGGCCTCTGGCCCTACCCTTTCCTCTGTCTTCTCCAGCTCTTTACGAAACACATATATTCATTGATGTGACAGCTTTTCCTGGGAGACAGTAGCCAGTTTTAACAACAGTGGATGTCTGTCTTAAGGAACACCCTTCACCCTTCCTCACTGTTGTGTAAAGTGATCCTCTTTTGTGGCTTTTTCCAGGGAGATGTAAACAAATGTCCACTCACCCTAGATGGGGTAGTAATGATACTCCAAAGAAATAACTCCACCCTCTGCTTAGTGAACATGTGGACTTTGAGATTACTTACAGAAGCACAGGCACAGAAAGCCTGCTCCACTTAGAGGCTGTTAGGCCAGTGAGAGACTCTCCCCTCACCAGCAATCATGCTGCTTATAGAACTTTGGGGAGGGCCTTTGTAACTTTCTGAACTTGTTAAGTCTTATGAACTTCCTGAGCCTTGTTTAATTCACTTACTGAGGCTCATGAGACTCCTTTCTCTCTCTAGAGGGGATATTTCAACTCAGAAAAACAAAAACAAAACAAAACCCAGCTACATAGACTCTCCTCTCCCTAAATTTCTTCTTCATTTGGCTCATCTGTTTTTCCCATTGAAGATTCCTTTCACTCATCTTTTTATATTTTTCCCACTTTCTTCCTCTTCCTCTCTTTTTCCTCTTTTCCCATCTCTTCTTCTTCTTCCTCCTCTACCACTTCCTTTTTCTCTTCTTCCTGGTACTTTTAAATATCCTTTTTCCACAGTGGAACTCAGCATCAGACTGCATTTGTGAAAGCACTAAGGTTTAGCCACCATTCCAAAGACTTATGCTTTAATGAATTTGCTGTACAGTTAGGTACAGGTTATTTATTTTAAATGTTATTTTGTTATGTATATGTGTGTTTTGCCTGCATGCATATCGGTGTGCTACACGCATGCCTGGTGTCTACTGAAATCAGGAGAGGATGTTGAATTCATTGGAATTGAAGTTACAGATAGTTGTGAGCTGCTATGCAGGAGCTAGTAATCGAAACCAGGTCGTCTTGGACAATGGCTAGTGATCTTAACCTCTAAGCCATCTCTCCAGCCTTAGGTACAGGTAATTATAAACAGAACCTCCCTGTATTCCCACATATGCAGCCAGAGCTGCAAGTTATTGTAAACTTAGCCTGCACCTTGTTCTAGAAACTGGACTACAAGCTGAAAAAACTTGACAAACAAAACAGGGCATGAGCTGCCCACCCATTGGTACATACACACTTTTTGCCCATGTTTAATCTAATTCTTGAAACTACCTCTGTGGGTAACTATCAGCTAAGGAGGAACAGAAAGATCTGAGCTGCAATGTTAGGGGTGGTGATAAGGAACATGGCCAAATAGTCTAACACCAGAAACCTCCATACTTAGACCTTACCCAGTCTGAAGTGACCTCATTTGCATAGTGAGGACCTCACCCCCCCTCAAGACAATTCCCAAATAAAAACAGTCATAGTCTACTGTCTATGGGGATTATCTCATTGCTGGTTTGCATTTTACTCCTTCACAGTATCTAAAAAAACTTGCCTTCTGCTCGGTGTGAATTCCCCTCCCCTCCTCGCATCAGTGGTTTCCCAGCCTGCCTTACACATCAGTCAGGAGACAGCCTCTGGGAGGTCAGAAAACCACCCAAGCTTCAGGGCCAGGAAGAGGGAGAGTGGGATTTTACTCTCACTGTGAAACCCCAGTTCTTGTAGGTTTTATTTTGTTCCTATTTCCTTTATTACTTAAAAGGTTCGTATTGATTTTACTCTCCTGCCCCATGCTTGTGTGGTCAACACTTGCCCAAACATTCCGTGTTCCTCGGTGTGGACAGTACAATGGATCCTGGTGCCTGCACAGCACGCACTGGACAACCATGGGCCAGCTCTAAGGTTTGTTTGATACTTTGGGTCTCACGGTAAAATCCCTCAGTCTGTCTGCCTCATGCCACATGCCATATGCCACATGCCTATTTCGGTGCTTCTCTATACATTTTAGTATAAAACACAATCTAATTACCAGGGATTTGAGATAGCCTAGTTTGGTTAGAGTTTGTATTGTAGTCTGTCAAATGCTGGAGTGGCCTTGAGTGTCTCTAAGCACAGTCATGGAAGTTTGTTTTCATTTTTGCTAAATACCTGCCTTGGAAAATCACTGCCTCTTTATCCCTCTCTGCCTCTAGGGCACCCTTTATCAGTGTATATTCAGTTGATATTGGTTTTTCCCCAAAGCATTTCCTCTCCCCAGAGTCAAGGACATTCTTCTATATTCCAAACACATTAGCTTATTCTAGATGAGCAGGCATATTGAAAAAGAGAAGCCACATTCATTCATTGGTGAGCTTCACATGGTTGTAAGAGCAGAGTCTAATTCCGGACCAAAGCAGGATAGCTTCAGATCTGCAGGTCTGCAAGGCTGAGAGCCTGATGTCGTAGGCAGCATCAGCTGGTGACCAGACCAGCCTCCAGCCTGCCCTTTCAATACCAACACTTTCACGCTATGATTTTCCAGTTGGCGCTCTAGATGACAGGGCTGAATTTCTCCTGCAATCTCATTATTTTTTTCTTTCTTGAGTAAAATGTGCCAGGATGCCCACTGGTCCAAGGATCCCAGCAATACTACAAAGTCAGAGGTTCCATTTAACAATAATTAATTAATTAAAAAGTAGTCATTACTGATATTTAGAAACAACAGATTTCCCCCAGGAGGGGTAGAGAAAATGGCGAGAGTTACAACTAAGAGGTTTAACGTTGGATAGTGACAGCAGATGTTGAAAATCCTGCCCCTTTGGCCTTTCATGAATTCAGTGAGAATTGGTCCCAGCCATCCCCAAGCTCCTGGTCAGCAGCAATGGGAGACTGCTGCTCCAGTGAGGCTCTTTGGATAAAGGCAACATAATTCTCCAACATGAATTTTTCTTTAATTTGACATTTTTCATTTTGATATTCACTGAGACTAGAGTGGGACAATTAGTGCTGGGGGAAGCTGCTGGTCATGGTAGCCTGCTGCTGCCTGCAAGGAGGGCAGGGGTGTCTGTGCTAGGCGGGGCATGGATGCCAGCTAGGGCATGGAAAAAACTCACTGAGGAAGAAGCAGCCAGCCCTCTCATAAGCCCACGAAAGTGCAGCTTCAGGCCCATTGTGCTCTACTTAGGTTACTTAATTACAGAGCAAACTCACAGATTCCCGTTGACAGACTCACTTAATCAATACTGCTTACTCCAACTCTAATTTCCTTGTCCTACAACTCATTAAATTTGAAATATTATTGATTTTCAAGAGATAGCTTAGGGGATAACTAAGTCCATTTTATCTTGGGGACCTTGGTTTGAGTTTGATCCACGGACGGATAGGCAAGAAGGCACAAATCTCTTCATTAGGCAATGGTTATGGAATACTCACACCAGACATACTTCAGTGGGGCAAAGAATTTGCCAGGACCCCAGTTTTCCAGATAACTCATTATATCAGTAGCTTTGTTATTGCTGTTACAAACTGTCTAACAACAGAACTGGAATGGTGCCTGAGAAATGGCTCAGGGATTTGAACACGGTCCTCAGTGGGCAGAGCTGAGGTTGTGGGGAGGGGCTCTTGCTGGAAGTATGCCACTGGGTGGGGGGTGCTTTTTGAGTTTAAAGTCTCACCCCACTTCCAGTTTGCTCTCTGCTTCCTGCTGTGGCTGAAGATGTGACCTGTCAGCTTCCTGCTTTATGTTGCCATAGCTCCCATCTACAGTGGACTCCCATCGTCCTGGAGCCATACACCAAAATAAATTCTTCGTAAGTGACTCTCCGTCACGGTGTTTTAGCACAGTAGCAGAAAGACAGCTAAGATGAAAAACTAGGGGAGGAAGGGTTTCTTCACGGTCTCAGCAGGGACACAGTCCATCATGATGGAAACCGAGCTATATGGCAGGACTGGAAACAGTCTGCACACTGTATTCAGTCAGGAAGCAGAGAGTGGACTGTGTTCCTGGCTTCCTCCACCAAAGCTCAGCCTCCTAAAGGTTACAAAACAGTGACCCCAGCTGGGACACAAAAGTTCTAACACCTGGGCCTCTGGGGGACATTTTTCATTCAAACCCAGCCCTTATCTTGAATGGTTTCCTTGCCTGTTTCTGTACTGTGTGGCTCCCAAGCAGAGAGTAATGATTAAAGTGATTTGAGAAGACACATCTCCAGAGCATGCACTTCTGAAATGAAGGGTTTGTTTGTTTGTTTTTGTATCTTACAAACCAAAGGTCCTGTGATCTTTGTATCCTCCTGCACCTGAATTGTCCATTCAGCTTCCAACAGCCCAGTCAATTCTCCTCATCAGTACTAAGAACCAGAGTCTATTCTTTATTTTTCCTTTTGTTCTGGGATGAATCCCAGGGCCTTGTGTATTCTAGACACAACAGCACTCCTGCCGTGGGACTCCATCCTTACCATGTGGAGGGCATCCTCCTGAGAGGAATCTCCAGCGCAAAGGCTTCATGGCTCGTTTGCTTGGGTCTGCCCCCTTCAGGAGGGTAAGAGTGGTCCAGTGAGTTTGATCTCAGATGCCTTTTGCTTTTTTGAGGTAACACCTTGAATTAATTAGTTAATTAGTCAGTGTGTGTATATGTATATGTGTGTGGGTATCTGTATGTGTGTGTGTGTGTGTTGTGTGTGTGTGTTGTGTGCACATGCTATGTAGGATGCACATACATAGAGGCCAGAGGACATCTTTTGGAAGAGGGTTTTCTCCTTCTACCGTGGAATCCAGAGATCCGAGTTATATTGTCAGGCTTGGGCACAGTGCTTTTACCCTCCAAGCCATCTTGCTTTCCCTTATTTTTATTTTATTTTTTTAAAATAAGACCCTATTGCCATATTTTAAAATTCTGAAATTACGAAAAGAATATTCATCAGTAAAAAGCCCCTCCCTCCAGTTTGGTGGTTTTATGTTTAAGAAAGAAAATATAGATTCTTATGTTTTCCTGCTTGTATAAAAGATAGAACATTATAGTCATTACTCAGAGTCTGTGACTTCATTGCGCTTTTTCTGACACAGAAAACACCCTCATTTATAGAAAGGGTAAATCCCTATTGTATTCCATAATTTACCAAGCTAGTCCTCTCCCAACAGGCTTTTATCTTTGCCACTACATGCAGACATACACATGCAAAGTGACTTTATATGTCAGTCATTTTTCCCTATATGTCTGAGGATGTGAAGAACTGAATCCCCAAACGTATGACCATCACTGCCCAACTGCTCTTGGTGGTACATTTTACCCATGTGCCCTTGCCCACCAGTAAGGTACAGGAATCTGAAGCTGGCAATCGTGATTTGTCTTGGCAAATACTTATGTTTCTAGGTCAAGAACTGTACTAGTTAGAGTTGTGAACAATACAAGAGAATACAGTTAATTTAAGATACAAAGAGTTTATTGGACCAGATCGGAAAAATCAGTGTAGAGGCACAGGGGTGGGGCCAAGGGAAGTAAAGACAACCAAAGGCTTGCCATGGAAATGGATTTATAAGAACTGTGCCACCCCACTGGGCACAATGCCTGTGGCTACCGGACCCCAACCCTTGACCTTGCTCTCTCTCCCTAGCTTCCAAACAGCAATCTACCCTGAGAGCTGAAAAGGAAGCTAATTTGGTTTCCTTGGGGTGAGGCAGTGTGGGAGGGTTGGGAGAGGACCTGCCAACCCCTCTTTGTTTCTTAGCAAGAATACTATTCAGATGTTAGTGAGACCATAAGATTACCTTCTCATCTCCTTCTCAATTGGTAGACATCCAAAGACCTTTCTTTGTATTTGCCAGTTGGGAGAAGCATGGTCTTAAAAACATAACAAAACTAAACAACAACAACAAACCGCCCGAAACAACAACAAAACAAAAAACAAAGAAGACTCGAGTGGCTTCAGGATCTGAATTGGACCCAGGATCTGGCTCTGAACCCAGGAAGGGATTCATGCATCAGTATAGGACTCACTTTGTGATTCTGCCTCATTTATCCACCACCTCCTGCATGCTAAGTAAGTACACACTTGGCTAAGGATTCCGTGTTGGGGACTCTTCCATCAAATCCTGCTTCAGCTTTTCTGATCCGTGGCTTAGCCCTGGGCAAGCCATTCTTCTTAAGACTGTTTTCTCATCCTCGGAGCTCGGATGATAATATTGACCTACTTTTCCTCTTGTTGCGGGGCCTCACTAATTGATGGCTGGGAAGAGCCCCGGAAAGACTTCAGAATTGTCCCCCCCATCCCCCCAGCTCTTTTTCCTGCAGCATTTCCATTGCTTTTGAAAGGGAACACATGAGGGTCGGGGACAAGCCTGACCTGCTTGGCATATAAAGAGATAGTGAACCTGACCCACGGGGGAGTGAAAGCCATCAGCAGTTAGCAACTGTTGTCATGGGTTTCTGTGAGCTCCAGCAGCGGCGCCCCGTCCATGGAGCAGAAATCACAAAAGCACAGATGCCCAAGTCCTAATTGCTTTTCCTGGTTGTCATCCGTATGCATAAATACATTAGCAGCCCAGCTCTTGACACCGTCGATATGAACAGCTCACCCACAACAGCAGCTGTCCCAGTGCCTCTGATATTAATCACACATTCCTTTCAATGGGGTTGACCTGAAGGCGACACTACCTCCCTCTCCTTCCCAAGACTGAAGAGCAATTGGTGCTCAGAGGGTGTGTGTGCATGTGCCCGGGGAGAGGAGCGTGGCTTACCGTGATTCCAACCGCAGTAAATAATAACATTTTAATACTACCTTAGACTTGATGACATTTATATAGATTAAATAGTTTATTTTTAGGTGTGTGTGTTGTACACATGTAAGTGCAGGTGTCAGAGGAGGCCAGAAAAGGGTGTTAGAGCCCTTGGAGCTGAAGTTAGAGGTCATTTTGAGCTCTTTGACTTGGGGTTTTGAGAACTGAATTCAAGTCTTATGCAAAAGCAGTGTGTATTTTAGCCCCACATTTTCATAACTCTGATCTGGTTATCTGTCCTGGTGACTTGAAAAAAACAATCCAAAAAATAAAAATAAAAATTCAGGAGTGGAGAGATGGCTCAGTGGTTAAGAGCAATTGCTGTTGTTCCAGAGGACATGGGTTCAGTTCCTGGCAGCCATATGGTGGTTCACTGCTCCTGTGGCTCCAGTTTCAGAGAATCTGACAGCTTCTTCTGACTTCTGTGGGCACCAGGCCCAAGAGTGGTACATATGCGTATAAGCAGGCAAAACACTCAGATGCAAAAAATAAATATAAACATTTAATTTTTTAAAAAAGGCAAATTTAGAAATTCAGATGGTCTTAGACCATCTAATTGGTAGTGGGCACCTTTTCCTGGCACTTCATATGTCAGTGAGAAGAACCATCTCAACTTCCACCCCTTGAGACAGAAGCAATCTCACTCAGAGATGTTAACCTCTGCATAGCCTCCGCCTGGAAATGTTCTAAATGTGGAGTACAGCACTGGCCCTAGGCATCACTCAATGCTTCCAGATAGGTGTTTCCTTTGGAGCAGAGGTTCAGAGAGACTAATAGCTTGCCCAGGGATACACAAACTGCATATTAGCCTCAATTCGATGCCACCAGTTTTCAAAGCTTCCAGTGCAGTCAGCAGTCAGGGGACTGCTTTTTTTTTTTTTTTTTTTAAATTGGGTAGACGAAAGAGGTGTTGCCTCCAGCTGTAGGTGGAGGTTTCTGTCCTGCCAACTGCTCCTAAGTAACCACACAGAGGCTTAATATTAATTATAAATGCTTGGCCAATATCTCGGGCTTGTTACTAGCTAAGTCTTATATTTTAAATTAACCCAAATTTCTTATCTCCCCTCTGCCATGTGGCTCATGGCTTGTCACCTCATTTGCTGCATGTCCTGCTTCCTCTGCGTCTGCTGTACCTCCTCCAAATCCACCCTCCTTCTTCCCAGCCTCCTCTGTGTCCTGTCTATACTTCCTGTCTAACTACCAGCCAGTCAGCTTCTTATTAAACCTATCCGAGTGACAAATCTTCACAGTGTACAAAAGGATTATTCTTCAGCAGCCAGTCTCTAGCCTCAAGGGTGGTTCTGTTTCTTCAGTGTACTCATGGGCTGTAAAATTTTCTTTCTTTCATTGCCAGAGGACAGCTGCAAACCAGCATCGGGAAAAGCAGGGTGAAGTCAGTGAAGTCACGCAGGTGCATGGAGCATGCGCAGTTAAGACTCTGTTCCAGTTCTGGGTCTGGCTGTCTGCTTCCCAGTCATATGCTCTATGAGATGCCCTATGCCCTGGACTTGGGTCTCCTTTCATTTCAACAGAGCTGGGTCATCAGTCCAAAGTGACCTTCTCCTAAATGTCCACCACAGGCTCTGGTCTCACAACCTGGCTGTCCCACCTCCTAGTTTTTTCTGTCAAATTGTCATGAACATGAGTCACCCAATAAGGGGCAGGGGCCCTCAAGTGAGGTATTGCCCAGATGTCACTGGCCTGTGTTGTATCTGTGGGTTGACTGGTGCGGGAGGGCCTAGCCCATTAGAGGTAGTACCTGACCCTATAGGCAGGAGGTGCTGGGTGTCTGAAAAACCTGGCTGAGCATCAGCCAGAGGGAGACGGACAGTAAAGGATATTCTTCCTCTGCTTCTGCTATATGCGTCTGCTTTCAGTTCTTGTCCTGACTTCCTCAGTGATGGACAGTCCCCTGCAAGGGTGAACCCTTTCCTCCCCGCAGATGCTTTTGGTCATGGTGTTTATCAAATGACAGAGGCAAACAAGGACACTTGCTATCTGTCCTGGGCTTCCCCGTGGTGGAGAAGCCTGTGGGTAGAGCTCAGCAGGTGGTACTGCATAGTGGGGAAGTTATAACTTCATGGGCAGTGCCCACATTAAAACACTGGAGTCTTCTTTTGAGCAGCTTTTCTAGAATGTTGTTTGGGTGTCTTCTAAGCTTGATGGCAGAGCTGTGGAGTGATTAGGACCTGGATTTAATTCTAGTTCCCAAGGGCTCATGGATAAGTCAAATAACTTTTCACAGTCTCAATTCATTATTTGTACAAGAAAATTGAAATAATGTCTCCCTTAAGGGGTATGTTTTTGACTGCACTGAATACACAATTGTCTGGTATTAAGAAACGTTGCCTAAGGAAGTATGGTTGGTTGGCTCAGTTCCTGTGTACTATGGAGCCTTCCCCCACCGCCCCCATGGAACGGTTTGTTCAGTGTTGGTTTTCTAACATGTACAAAGACACTGGTGAGGCTGCCTGCATACACTATGGAACATGAGTTAAAAGTCTGTAGGTTGTTAACATGATTTTGCCATGCATACTAATTCATGTGGATATCTAACAGATGCTTAATACAGTACAGCCCTTTACTGAAGTGGCACCTGGTCCCCAGCCAAGCTGCCTGCTCTGCATTTTTATTTTCTTGAACCCCCTCTGATAGATTTACTGGAGACAGCCCTTCTCTCCTCCCCACAGAAGACTGCAGCTAGTTAGGGGAGGAGTCTGATTCACCAACATTATACTGGGTTAGGTAAACATAGAGTCATGTCCCAGAGTTGGGAAAACAACCTGGTGTCTTGGAGTCTAGTGGTCACCATGGAAGAGAATGTTGTGGATGCAGAGAGCTCAGAAGGCCTTAATGGGGAGAGTACTACCTGTTGATGAGTAGGTGACAGAGCAGGTAAGACGGAGGAGAATGTCTGGGGCAGCTGTTCTAGAATAGTGCAGAGATGGGGCTCTGTATTAAAGGGTCTTTGTGTGTGACAGGGAGGTCTTCATCTCCAGTTTTGATGAACATCAGATGTAGTTTCCAAGAAGTACCTCAGGCTTTTCTGAGGTGAATTGTCAGCCCATGTGGCTGTCCCCAAAGAAAAGTTTCCAAGCCCGGCAGTGGGCCATGACAACCTCACTGGCCAGGCCCAGAAATACCAGAAGGAATGGGAACCCCAGTGGAAGGGTGGTGGAGGAACATGCTGGTAGGGCCATACTGGCTGTGAGCCTGGATTTCTTGACTCTGGATGTGACTAGCTGTTTTCCGTCCCTGTCCCTCTGACGTCCCTGCAGTGATGAAATGTATCATGGGACTGTAAGGTATAGTAAACCTTTTCCTCCCTAAGTTGCTTTTGATCAGGATATTTATCACAGCAATAGAAAGAAAACTAGGCAGCATGACAGCCCTTCCCGCTCTCCTGTATGGAGATGGCACTGGGCCTTTGTCCTTGGTCTTTCTTCTTTGCTACCAACTTACCTCTTAAAGATCCCAAAGTCTACAGAACTGGCCCTGGTTTCTCTGCCCCTAGACAAAGTTAGCATGACTAACTATTGTACTTCGGTTAAGAAATGTCCCCCACAGGCTCATGGGGGATATTTGAATACTTGGTTCCCACTGGGAGCACTACTTCAAGGTAACAGAGCTTTTAGGCACCCAAGTTTCCCTGCAGGAAGTGTGTCTCTGGGGATGGGCCTGCAGGTCTTCAGTCCACTTCTACTTCCTGTCTGTTTTCTTGGGTCTTTTAAGATGACAGAAGTCTTGGCCACATGCTTCCACCATCCTGATCCCCACCGCCCTTGTTGCCATGATGGAACGTTCACTCTCCAGCTGTGAGCCAGAGCCGACTTGCCTTCCCTTAAGCTTCTTCTCATCATCCATGTGGTTACAATAATGAGATTAGAAACTGCAACACGACAGACTCTGCAAGTCTCTCCCCGGCCCCGTCTTTAGTCCCTTCCACTTCTTTAAAAGAAATCATTTTATGTTTGGACCAGAGTATCTCTTATACTACATTTATTTGGTTGTGTGTGTGCACAGGAGCACATGCATGTGGGTGCATAGCACGGCGAGCATGTGGAGTCAGAGAGGAGCTTACAGGACTCGTTTCTCTCCTTCTCCCATGTGGGTCCTGAGGGTGGGACACAGGCCATCAGGACTGGAGGCAAACTCTTTTACCTGTTGAGCAATATCGTCGTCCCGGTGCCAGTCTTTACCAGTTCTCGCCACACTTGCCAATTCTCCTCTCTTCAGCACAAAGCATGTGTTTCAGATTCTGGGCTTTCTGAGACACAGAATAACCTTTTGTTTCCTGGTTACCTCCATTGCTGGAAAGTTATATGAATTTTGTATTTGTTACACTAATATAAGATTTCTTTTAAAAATTAGTTTAAATAAAAATGCAAGTCAATTAAAATAGAAAATTCAAGGACATTCAGAAGTCATACTTTTTAAAAGTTTTATCAGTCATTGAAGTCATTCTAGCTTAGTATCAGTCACTCTTCTAGAAGCCAACCTCTAACCCAACATTCCCTTGGAGATGCTTATGAGAGATTGTGCTGTGGAGAAATACCCTAGCTGGGTAGGAAGAGTTCTTTCCACTTCAGGTCTTTGAATTGCTCTCACTCTCTGGAAACTGACAACTTCCACCCAGAGACAAGACTGACAGAAGCAGAATTAGAGGGAGGTTGGCCTGGAAGACCAAACCCTGCAGGCACTTACTGCCTTCATTTATCCATGTCATGCTCAAACCCTGACAAGTTATGTGTAGAGAAGACAGGCAGAGACACACCTACTCGGGGGTGGCTGAAGGAAAAAGGTACTGCCTTCTCTACAAAGCTTCAGAAGAGGCTCCCCCAGCCTTTCACACTTGGTTCAGTGTTCACCTTGTTAGAAACCAGATGTAGTCAGTTTCTAAGCAGCTAGTCCTTGGAGTTCTGTTTGGACAGTGTCCCAAGTGAGTGACCCATGTCAGTCTTGACACCTTTTTATTCCAGCATGGTGACATTCAAGGTGACAAACAACTTTCCATCGTGGCTCCATTCTTCATGTTATTACACCCGCCATTGACTTCATTGGCTGGCATTTAAAAGAGGAAGCTTGTTAAACCCAGCTGTCACGCTTGCGGTTTTAGAGGTTGGCATAGCAGACATGCTTGGGGAAGGAAAACTCTGTGTGAATGGGAAGAATGTAATTCTTCTAATAATCTCCTCACCTCTAGGAAAAACTTTCCCATGAGCCCAAAGCATCATGGGAGGTTGCCCTGCAAACTCATATTTTCACCATATTTCCAGCCTATGTGGTAAGCAGCATGGATGATGTCATCGGACAAAAAAAAAGGAGCTTATCGAAGTTTCTGGGCCTACCTCACATATTTGGGAGCTGCAAGAGTGGTCTCCTTTTGATCCCTACTCAAAACTTCTAGTCTCAGCTAGTTAAATACAATGCTTTGTCTTAATCTTGATTGTCAACTGGATGGGATTTTGAATCACAGTGGAAACAGACCTTATTTATGAGGGGTTTTTGGAATGGGTTAGTTGAGATGTGAAGACCTAATCTAAATGTGTGTGGCATCATCCCACTCTGCATACAAAGGAGGACTTGAGCTGAGGACCAGTGTCCCGTTTCTGTGCTTCCCAACTGTGGACACAGTGTGACCTCATACTTGTGGCTCCATGTTCTTCCCACTGACTGACTGTAGCCTCAAATCAAGAGTCAAATAAACCCTTTGTTTCTCCAGTAGTTTCTGTCACAGCAGCAAGACAATCCATCCGACTTTTGCCTTACTCGTGTTCAGTTTAGATGACCTGATATGGAACGCCCTGTGGGGCAGAACCACACAACAGCACACATGGAGACATCAGTGCTGTCTTGGTTCCAGGCACAGTGTGGACACTCTCCTTATATCACCTCAAACTGAGAGGCAAGCTGTGGTGATCTGCCTATTTCCCCATTGCGGCTGCTCTACACAGACATATCTTATTCTTTCCCATGGTGCTTTGCAGGAACCTGCACTCTTTAGCCTTCCTTGCCAATAACCTTCTGGTTGGCTTGAGTAGGAAGTACTGGTGGAAAATCGAGAAAGAGACAGTAAGAACCCAGGGTCTTCACCCTGCTTCTTAGCCCGTAACACCACCTCCTCTCTCCCTGGAGGGAAGGCCATGGCTGCTTCCACTTCTGCTAGTCTCTGTGTCTTTGCAATGTCTTGTTAGACCCATAACCCTTGCAACTCCATGGTAACTAATCCTCAAAATGAGCCCCCTCTTCTCACAGTGACCTAGGTAGCTGCAGGTCTCCTGGCCAGACCTGCCTGATAATGCTTTGGCATTACCAAGTCAATGGGTCTTGCCTATAAAAAGACCTTATAAAAAGTTTTAAATTGGGCTGGAGAGATGGCTCAGCAGTTAAGAGCACTGACCGTTCTTCAGAGGACCTGATTTTGATTCCCAGCATTCACATGGCAGCTAACAACTGTCTGTAATTCCAAGATCTGACACCCTTACACAGTTATACATGCAGGCAAAACACCAATTCACATAAAAGACAAGTAGATGCTGAGAAGGTCATTGTCATTTAAAATGACCACTTACATCCAAAGGTGCTCAAAGTGAACTTCAGAATCTAAATTTGGCTGGAAAAACCATTACTTTTTACTTATTTTTATTAATGTCTAAATAAAGCTTAGCATTTCCTTCCCTGATAAATGGAGACCAGAAATCCAACAGCAGAATCATTAGGGGTAGCAGTCACTATAGGTACTTTCGTATAATGTGCTATTTTAGACAGCTTTGGATCCTCATGGCTTCTATAGCTATAAATATAGTTCTTGTCACTAGATCTGATCATTTGGTGTCTAAAATAGATTCACAACTATTACTCTTTCATCAATTAAAATACTCTGGTAATTATTTTTGGTTACTCAACTCATTGCTGTGACAAATTACCTGAGTGAAGTAATTTAAAGATGATGGATTTGTGTTGGTTATAATTCTGGGGGTGCAGTCTATCAGGCAGAGGAGGTGGCAAGTGATAGGAACAGAGGTAGCTGGTCACATTATATCTGAAGTCTGCAACTGAAGAGGTCTGCTTGTGCTCAGCTCATTTTTCCTTTTTTTCTGGGAGCCCTGACCATGGGATGATACCACTCCCATGTAGAGTGGATCTTTCTACCTTACATAATCCAATCTACATAAGCCCTTTATTGGCATGTTTGAAGATTAATTTCCATGGAGATTTTAAAACACATCAAGCTGGTGATGAAGATAAGTGCAAGCCTTCAATTCCAACACTTAGGAGGTGGAGTAGACAGTCTCTGAGTTCAAGGCCAGCCTGGTCTATATATTAAGTTCTAGGCTAGCCTTAAGTTATGGGGCAGAAGAGATGGATTTGAGATTAAGGGCACTGGCTGCTCTCCCAAGACCTGAGTTAGATTCCCAGTGCCCACCTGTCATCTCACAACTGTCTGTAACTCCAATTCCAAGGAGATTTTACCCTCTTCTGGCCTTAAAGGGCACTGGGCATGTGAGTGGTACACAGACATACACACACAGGCAAAATACCTACACATAAAAACTTTTAAATTTCACAAGTAAAATATTCTTCACAGTATTCATACTTCAATATAACCAGTTTCTTTTGTAACTCTGGGTTGCATCTTATGTCTTTAAGCACATTGTTCAAAGAAAGAGTTTGTAGGCTTTTCCAATTCCCCAAAGCCTAAGAAGAGCCCTTCTCACCCATGTGTGAACACTTCCATTCATAGAGATGCTGCTAAGAGTATTGGTCCTGGTTTGTGGGTAGGCAGCGTCCTCTCTGCTTAAGCGCCATGTGCTTAAGTAGGCGCCAACTGCAGTGCCAGCCTTCTCCCCCACACGAGCACTTAGCTAATTGTGCTGAACTCAGGGCCAGACCTCAGGGAGAGTGAAGAGGCCTGTCTGGACCACCCTTGGCAGTCAGTTATTCCCCTGAGTAGAAAGATGGATGGCTTCTGACCATCTCAGTCCAGCTAATAAGACTGTAGATGCTGTTTTAATTCCAAGGCACAGAGCCACCTCCAGCCTTTGTTTTTAACCTTTAGACTAACAAGGCTACTATAGAAGTGGTGTCCAGAGATAAAAAAAAAAAGTGTTGGTCAAGGCCATCTTTGTTCTTGTACATCTTTTTTTCTGTCCATTTCCCTTCTTATCTGCTTCCTGAACAGCAGTCTGGATTGGTTGCTTTTCTTGGGGCTTCAGTTTTAAGTGAGATAATCCTTCTTGTAGGTTCTGAAATGGCCTTTTCTCCTATCTGAGATTTCCTCTGAATCTTCTGGTCTCCCTTGAACCTTTTTAGTCCTTGATGATACTTGTGATGACAGGACTCGGAGGTACCTCTGAGTGGAGACTTCGTTGCAGGGAGGGAGGAGTTGGCTATATTGTTCTTTTCCTTCGTTATTGCTAAGAGACTCTTGTGGCTTCTAAGAGGCTTCTTCTTCTCTCCTCCTCCTCCTCCTCCTTCTTTCTGTTTTTCTCACCAAGTTTCTCCCATGATCTTGCTGTAAACCTTTTCCTAAGGATTCAACCAGTTCTAAACTCAGGCTGAAAGCTTTGGAGTTTGCATAAATGTCTCTGGCAGTTTGCTCTGTCACTAAAAGGGTTGAACCCTCTTTTCCTGCTACAGAGAAAGTGTGTCTTCCTACCACCTACTGCTAACTGAGTGCACATCGATACTGTACTCCTTCCTTGGGAGGGTCCAGAGAACATTGTCCTAAGAAACTACCATAAGCAGTTATATGTCAATGCATTGTCTAAACTGGAAAACTTGTATAAATTTCATACATACACATACACAGCCCATAGGGATTTATTCACTAAGAAACAAAACATCAGGGCTGGAGAGATGGCTCAGCGGTTAAGAGCACCATCTGCTCTTCCAGAGGACCCGGGTTCGATTCCCAGCACCCACATGGCAGCTAACAACTATCTGTAGTTCCAGTTCCAGGCAAACACCAAGGCAAATAAATAAATAAATAAATAAATAAATAAATAAAGTTTAAAAAAAAAGAAACAAAACATCTGAAATAATTACTAATAAACAGATTAAATCTGTGATTAAAAAAATCCTCACCAAAGAAAGATTCAAGAATAAATGGCCCCACAACCGAAACATCCCAGTTAAAAGGCTGACACTGTTTTTTTTTTTTTTTCAAACTTTTTCAAAAGTTGCAGTATGTGTGATACTGATAAGTTCATTTCTTTTGTGTTATCTTGTTACCAAAGGAAGAAAATATGATTATAGGTCAATATCCCTGATTAATTCACACAAAAATATAGACAAAAATTCTTGCAATTTGAACTCAACTTCACATTTAAAGGATCATTTACTTTGACTAAAAATCAAGGCATGGCACACTTCATTAGCAACATGAAAGATAAAATTTACGAGATTATCTCTAAGCATACAGAAAAGATCTGACAAAATCTGATACTGCTCTGTGATAAGATGCCAAATCTCAACTTCATGTTGGAAGTCCCAGCAAGTGCAATTAAGCAAGAAAAAGAAACCAATCAGAGAAAAGGAGAGGGTCGCGTCATTTTTATTTGCTGATAATATGATGTTATATATGGAAAACCCTGTAGACCAAAACCTCTTACACCACACCCAACCAAACAAAAGCCTGGTAGAATTGACAAATGAAACAAATAAACTTGGTGAAGTTGCTTTGGGGTTGATGGGAGCTAGAATGTTGGTACATTCTAAAGTATTTCACCTTCCTCCTTTTTAATTTTTATTTTGAGACAGGGTCTCATCGGGTTGTTCAGGCTGGCCTTGGATACTCTGTAGTTCAGATGTACTTTCTGCTTGGATTGTCCTGACTCTGCCTTCTGAGTGGCTTCATGTTTTCAATCATGACATTAGGAAAATGTGTCAAGAAACTTTGGCTTGCTTTGAGTTTCTTTCTTTCTTTTTCTTTCTTTTTTCTTTTTTTTTTTTTTTTTTTAAAAAAAAAAAAACACTTTTATTTATTTGCCTTGGTGTTTGCCTGGAACTGGAACTACAGACAGTTGGTAGCTGCCATGTGGGTGCTGGGAATCGAACCCGGGTCCTCTGGAAGAGCAGATGGTGCTCTTAACCGCTGAGCCATCTCTCCAGCCCCCTGCTTTGAGTTTCTTAATGAAGTTTCTTGACAGTGACTACACAGAGAGATCCTTTACTCTAGTCTTTCTTCTAGAATATAATGACTGATGAAGAATTATCAACAAATAGGATTTGGGGGATCTGAGAAGCCTCTGACTAGCCAGGATTGAAGACCTGGCTGTGACTGCTCTTCGGTACAGAGACCTGCTCTTTAGCCTGGCATCTGGCTCAGGGGAATTTATTGTCCTCTGTGCCTCATCAGTTTTATTTGGACCATGATTGTTGTATTTGTTGTGTGTGAAGGTTGCTCTTGTCTGGTGAGGCTGAGAGCCTTGAGGATAAATCTGATATCCACAACCACAAGTCTCTGCTGTGCTGGGAAAGTTCTAAAAGACCTTCAGTTTATTTCCCAGTGCACTTGCAAATGCCGCCCCCTCCTGTGGTAATGAAAGGGCCAACTGAAGATGCTTACCTTTATAACTGCTCAAGAGGCTCCACTTTTTCCCCCCAGGCCGTCTTCTACAACCTTAGTACAATACCTTGCAATGACTTGAGTAACAGGAAGAAGACCTGATGTGGCATGTCTTTCTGTACGCTGTGAATATACTTTGTTATCATTTGCTAATAAAGAGGCTGTTTTGGCCTATGGCAAGGCAGCTTGGAGGCAGGTGGAAAATCCAAGTAGAGATAACTGAAGAGGGCAGAGTCAAGGGGACATGACCTAACCACCCAAAATACAAGATGTGAAAGTACGGGTAAGCCATTAACCAAGTGGCAAGACATAGACGAATAGAAATGGGTTCAGTTAAGTTATAAGAGCTAGCTGGTGATGATCCTGAGCCATAGGCTAAACAGTTTGAAATTAATATGAACTTCTGTGTGATAACTTTCTACTAAGCGGCTGCCGGACTGCCGGTCTGGACCTTGGGGCTAGGCCAGGCCAGAAACTTCTGGCTACACAGGCTCTTTCTTCATAGTGCTCTTTCTCAAAGATCATTGAACAGTTGTTTTAAAATAATTTCTGCACCACTTTGTATGATATAGAGGAGAGGTGTTCTATGTGCATAGGGCAAGGAAATTATTGTCACTAGAGAATATACTAGTGTTGTCTTAGGGTTTTTATTGATGTGAAAAGACACCATGACCATGGCAACTCTTATATGAAAAACATTTAATTGAGGTGGATCACTTACAGGTTCAGAAGTTCAGTCTATTATCTCATGGCAGGGAGCACGGTGGCATGCAGGCAGACATGGTTAGCTAAGAGTCCTCCATATTTCAGGGCAAGTCGACCGACAGTCACACTGAGGGAAGCTTGAGCAAAAGAGACCTCAAAGCCCGCTCTCACAGTGACATACTTCCTCCAACAAGGCCACACCTCCTCCTATAAGTGCCAGCCCCTTTGAAGGCCATTTTCTTTCAAACCCCCACAAGTGTTTATCCAGCAAACAGTCTGAATATTTGTCAGTAAAGGGAGTCTAAGAAAAAGTATTGGAACAAGATGCCAGATATGATCATTCTGCCTGCTATTTATGTGTCTGTTGAGTGTGACATCTTTGATATCATGTGGTATCCAGGGCATGAACATCTAACTTGTGTAGAGGTGATGGAGACCTGTGATACTAGTGTATGTAGAGGTGATATTGATGTGAGACAGGAGGAAATGTGAGATGGAAAAGAGCTTTGTGGGACATCTAGTGTATGCAAACGCTGTGTGAGTCACTGTGTTTTGGGTTCTCATCTGATTCTCTGTGGAGGCTCTTTCTTTGATTACACCTAGAGGTCCCATTTTGCCATTTGACTAGAGCAAGATCACACAGTGAGGCATTCATTCATCTTGTGAACTGAAGTTACCCGAAAAGCAATGTACAACCACTTGTGTTACAGATTCTAAAAGGGTGATGGGCGCAGTAGAACTTTATGGCCATGGAAAGTTGGAATGTGGCAGATCCAGAGCCATATTATTTTGGGCTATCTTTAGCTCCTAAATGCTCACTCATTACCTACTTTTGTGTTTGATCTAATAGCTTTGTGATGTCAGTTAAATCCTTTTGGAATATGTTAATAGATCACTGGCTGTAACCAACCCAAGGCTTTGAATGTCACTACCTGGTACCTGAAATCCAGAAGGAAGTCTTTATCTGCTTTTCCATTACCCACCAACCTAGTGTTCCCATCAATATAATTAGACTCATGACTTCTTTGTATGGAGTTGTAGAAATTTAAAGGCACTGCTTCCACATTGAGACACCAGTGTCTATGTTCCTCACCTCTGCTCACTCATATTTGGCACTATAATAAACCACCCCACATTCTCTTAAAGGAGAGAACATGCTGTGCCTTGTGCCAACTGGTTTCAGTCAGGGTTTACATGAGGCATTTTCTTCTATCCTGGTGGGGCTGCTTCCTTCTATTCTGGTGGGACATTGATGCAGCTGACTTAGTCAACAGGCTGTGTGATATTTAATCTTGAAGGCCAATTTGATGGAATTTGAAATCATCATGGAAAAAAAATCTCTGAGTGTGTCTGTGAGGGATTTCCCACATTGGTTTAGTTTTAGTGTGAAGACACACCCTGAACATGGGCAGCCCTGTTAGTAGGGCTGGGTTCCCAGACAGAATAAAAAGGCAAAAGGCATCTGAGTACCAATATTCACCACTCTCTGCTTCCTGACTGTGGTTGCCATGTGACTAGGTACCTCCTGTACCTGCCCTTGAATCCTCCCTGCTATAATGTACTGCATGTCCTGGAAGTGTATCCCCAAACAAAGAATCCTTCTCTGAGATGCTTTAGTCAGGCATTCTGTCACAGGTGTAAGACAAGTATCCAATACAGATGAATACTCAAAAACTGTTAAAGAGAAAAAAAAAAAACCCACAACATTTGTTGTCTGATATATACAATGGTGCTAGCAAGCGTCATTTATGTCCCATTTATGCCTAATTACCATATAGTGCAGTAATTATTATGATTAACTAGCTGACAGATGAGTTGGCTGAACATTTCATTTGATCTAGAAAGCACAGCACATATGGGCTTAATCTCCATCAATTCTCACCCTGCAGCATGGTCATTTGTTCATAATTTTGAGAAGTGACAAGCAACACTGGTCAGCAGTTTCAGACAACCACATCCAGTAGAGATGCAGACCAGGGAAGGCACATGATCTCAGCATTGTTGTCAACAGAGAAAAAATCTATTAGTTTTCTATTTGCCTCCACCATCTATTCATGAGCATTATTAAGAAAAAACATAAATGAGATGATAACTCAAAAACAAGGTAGCCAGCGTCCTGAGGAATACCACCTAGGGTTGACCTCTGACCTTCACATGCATTCGGGTGCCTCTCTCTCTCCCTCTCTCTCTTTCTCTCTCTCTGTCATGCATGCACACACAATCCAAAGAACAAGTGAATGAGCCAGATGTGGTACTTCATGCCTGTCATTCAAGCATTCAGGAAGCTGATCCAGAAGGATCTCAAGTCAAGTACTGGCCTGGGCCACATAGTCTAGAGAGAAAGGTACTTAGGTTGCAGTTTCTGAGGTCCCAGGGTCTTCTGATTGCTGCTGCACTAGACAGGACCCTGCCTGTGATGCACTCTCTGCCTAGGCAACTGCAGACCCTTCGAAGGATGTGAGTATGATTTGACTTGTGTTCTTTCCTTACCCCATTCTTATTACTGTGACTTGAAGAACCTGCCTTTTTGCCCCATATTGTCCAATTAAAAACAGAGCTGAGGTCTTTTATCTACTTCCTTGCTTGGACTAACAATGATTTTTCCAACTGCCAAGTAAATGGGAGATACTTATAAACACACACACACACACACACTTGCATCCACAAAGACAAATTGCAGCAGCCTGGGCTGTGCTATTTCTGGTGTGGTAACCTTCATTCATATTACTGTATTTATGTAATTGCAGTGCTGTAGTAGTGAATTTGGATTTCAAAATCTGATCACTATCAGAAGGAACAGGAAAGATGAAAAACCAAACACAAAGCAATTTAAAAAATCCTTATAAATTAGTTTTTCAGTGGCCATTGCCATACCTAGCCATGGGATGCTCACTTCTGGGTGAATGTTTATGTGTGAGAGTTGGTGCTTGCCTGTGTGTGTCCACACTTCTGCTCTTATTCTTTGTCAGGGGCTAAGGCTAGCATGGGAATATATGGAATCTTGCTTGGAGATGACCATCTGCTTACATGACACAGATTTTTCTGTTTAATTATCTGTGGACTCAGGGGCTAGTGGGTCATAGTCATAGACCCTATTAGATGACCCATGTCCCATCATATCCTTTACACCATTTTCTCCTTTATACACCCTTGAATAAGATGCCTGAAAACTCACAGCACCTTGTTGCCTCTGCTGGGCAGCTTGCCAGCTCACAGCTCAAGGGTCTTGACTACATTGTTTGAGAACACTGTTTCTTTTGCTCACTCTATCTTCCTGAACCTACTGAATATCAGATCCGTTTTTTAGTGTGGAGAAAGCTAAGGTAAGGGCTTCCTCCTCCTTCTCCCCCTTTTTCCATTTTTGGCTTGGGGTACAGTGAAGACACAATATTCTTCACCAAATCTTGAAACCTTAAGGCCATATGCATTTAATTTGGAGGCAGACTTCCCCTCCCCTCAGAAAGTTCCCTTGGGCTATATCTCACATAAAAGTCTATGAATAGCATATTTGGATATATTGATAAAAGTATTTCTTGAGCGTGTAGATGTTTTTCCAGAATAAGAAATAGGAGTTTAGGTAAGAGGAAGAGAGTATTTTAAATTATAATTTATTATTTTTCTCTGACCAAAGCTCCCAAGGTTATTCATTCCTTTCTTCAAGTGAAAGCCCCATTGACAATCCCCCATCCCCACCACAACCCCTTTTTAGAGATAATGTCTGTTGTAGTTCAGGCTGACCCCATAGTTCATGGCTAAGGATGAACTTGAACAGCTGATCTTCCTGTCTCTACTCCATGACTTCTGGGATTTTAAATGTGTACCAGCTGTTTTGCTCTGGTCACAAGACCCCCCCGAGGAGATCACTAGAAACCAAAAAAAAAAAAAAAAAAAACTCTCCAAAATGCAAAAGAAAAGCAAGGTTTATTGAAAAGAAATACAAGCTATGGCAAGCAAGGACCCTGTCAAGCACAACACTGTAGTGGAGGCTGGAGGAGGTATCTGCCCCTCTGCAAGCTGAGTTTTTAAAGTCAAAAACCACAAAGTTACACATCAATTAGGGGTCTTAATATGGACAAAATTCTGATTATCATGAGATAATTTTTAGGAACTTTCCAGAATTTCTCTGTTATCTTAGCCTTCAGTTTGTCTGGTTGTTTGTCAACCCCCCCCCCTTTTTTTTTAATAGATTATCTCCTGTGCTGGGAAATTCTGTGGTTAATTAGTTGCTATCAGATGGCCCTAGGATATCTCCTGTGCTGGGACTTATTGACTTTGTACTTTCAGGACTCTGGCACCTATGTCAGTGAAATTCAGGCCCTTTTCAAGCTGGGGTTAGGGGATTACTAAAAATGTAGACACTTCCCTGGTTCATCATCCAGGTTTATGTAGCAGGCTATCAAGCCAGGGCTTTGTAATGCTACACTAGCCAGCTACACTGAGCCTCTGCTCAAGGCTTCAGAACACTCATGTTTATGGTTCACCATTGGCTCAAACATCCTGCTGTGTCTGGTGAGGAGCAAAGAGAACAAGCAGAAAGGGGGTAAGGGTGGAGGCATGTGGATGAGGGCTCAGTTTCTGTTTGGTGTTTGGTTTTTAAGACAGAATCTTGTTGCTTAGGCTGATTCTCCTGCTGCAGCCTCCATGTGCTGGCCTTCCAGGCACACATCACCAGGCTACCTCCAGTGCCTTCATACTTGTCATTTGTCATTTGTTACAGGTTCAAACACACTAGTCTAGGAGCCTCTAGGCTGGCCTGTGCCTCCAACATCCAGTGTTTCTTTTGGCTTTATAAAGAAAGAAAGTTGGAAATGTCATCTTTAGACATCTTATCTCCTATCAGCTTTAAGATTTCTTTTGTGTGACTTTATAGTTCTCAAAATATTTTTTAAGGGTCACTAGAGGAAGCCCTTTCAAGAAATGAGATAGGGAGGGGCATGTTGGTCTGCTCTGAGTGTGTGGCTGATATCAACACAGAAAATAGGTTGATGACAAGCCCTTTCCTCTTGAGCGGAGACTGGAGATTGAACCTTACATGCTACACAGAACTCTACCACCAAGCTCTACCCTCAGCTCCTTTAACTTTGTAAATAAATAATAAGCAATAACAGATTTTAAAACAGATTGATTCCTGTAGCAGCAGCCTCTCTCTCTCTCTCTCTCTCTCTCTCTCTCTCTCTCTCTCTCTCTCTCTCTCTCTCTTCTTTCCTTCCTTCCCTTCCTCCTCCTCCTTCTTCCTCCTTTTTGGTTGATTTGAGACTTTTTTTTTTTAAATTGGCAACACCCTTTCTCTAACCCATTTTACTCCACCCCTGCCATCCTTTCTCTTGCTCCTGTTCTCTCTCGCTGAACTGTCAGATGTGGATCACCTCTCTACACTTCTTTCCTCATTATGGACAATGATTCTCCTGTCTGGAGCAGCCACACACTGAGGAAAGCTGAGAGAAAGCGTGGGGAGGAACTTGGGGAAGTAAGGCAGCTTATTCTATAATGCAGCTGCTTCTTCCTTTTTCTTTTTTTAAATCGAGACATGGTTCCTCTGTGTAGCCCTGGCTGCCCTGAAGCTCTCTCTGTAGACCAGGCTGTCCTCAGACTCAGATATCTGCCTGCTTCACCTCCCACCTGCTTTTAAGCAGGGATTGTTTTCCTGTTAGCTCTGCTTTGGATCTAGCTGTTTGATCCTCAAAGTCCAAGAGCAGCTCTCATGGAGTTTTATGGTGCTGGAAGTGCCAGCTGCAGCCATAAACCCTTCTGGTTCAGCCTCTCTGCTTGCCACACTATGAAAATATATTTGGCTGTATTTTTTCCCTGTACACCTGTGTGTTGTTGCCTCCAGGGACATTCCTTCTGTGTGCAATTCTCTTTCCCTTCCTGTTAAATCCACCACATCTGCATCTATGGCTTCCTCAACAACAAGCTATCTTTTGATTTCTTCTTCAGTCCAGTAAGGGACATAGATGGCTTTTACCAGAACTCTGCAAAGCCAGCCCCCGCCCCCCAGTGCTGTAATTAGATCAACAGGAGAGAAAGGCTGTTGGCACCTTCTGTTCTTAGAACCTGTTTCCCTGCAGCAGCATTTTGGTCACCCTCTCAGCAAGAGTGAAGATCCATTAAATAGACATTTGTGCCCCCTCCCCCACCTGCCACCTTTAGCTATTGGACTGCGGAGTAAAATGGACCCCAAAAAGTAGAATTGTCCCAGGAATCTCATGCTAGGAAAAAAGAAAGATTGGCCCTGGTGTCTGCCAGAGGTGGAGCTTGTTTCCTGGAAAGAGATTCTATAGGGTTCTGATAACTTGTCACACCCCCTTGTGGAAGAGACTGGTGCTGAGACAGTCATGGGTCAGTGAGGGCAGGATTGCATCTTGAGCAGAGGCATAATTGTGCATACTTGTTCATGCCAGGACAACTCACTGCTCAGGAGATAAACTTGGCTAGTCTCGGGACCTCTTTGTCCCTCTCCCCATTGTGGCCACACTGCATGGGCCTCTGCTCGCTGCTTTTCACAATGATTTTTCTGTCTAATGGACCTATTGAGGATGGATAGCTTAACATAGCTTCTCGAGGCTGCCAAGGCCCAGGCTCTGACCCTAATAATTCTGGTAGCATTTAGAGATGACAAGAAACAGCACAGTGTCATTATGCCTCATTTGACAATGTGGCCAGGTATCCTTGATAAAAACAAAGAACTGGGAGTAAGACAGGCAAGCTGTAAACCTTAGAAGCTTCCTGGAAGAGGAAGATAGAGAAAAGGAAGAGAAAAAAACAAAACAAAACAAACAACAAAACAACAAAACAAAACAAAACAAAAGCCTTCTTGAGTTGGGGTCCCAGAAAGCTGGCTGGCAATGGAGGTTAGTAAGTGGCTGTATTGGGTGGGGGGGTCTCCCAAAAAAGAGTAGAAAGTTGAAATGTTAGGAAAAGCATACTTGGGCTCTGGAAAAGAGACAAAGAAAAAGAAAGGAAAATTTTGCTTATAGCCAGGCTGCAGATCTGAGCTAAGAGGCCACCTCACTCTAGGCCTTTGTGTCCTATGATAAAGGATTACACCAGGGATACATGGTTAGAAATAAAAATAGATAGCATTTATTAGGGAAAGAAGGTGTTTGTGACAGTGAGGGTGGCCCATGCACTGAGGGAAAAAACACCCCATATGAGATGCACAAGCCTTCACAGGACCTGTGTGTCACACCTGCTTTCCTGTTTCCACATCGCTGCTATTTCTGCACATGCTCAGAGGGAGCTGAGAGCTGGTGCTCAGCTGGCGGTCGCCTTTACACTTCTTACTCAGCCTGGGACCCAGCCCAGGAGATGCTCGCCTTCACTCTCAGGGGGAATCTTGTGTTCATACTTCTATTTCCCTGGAAACACTTTTACAGACGTGACTAGCAGTGTGTCCTAGGTGACTCTAAATCTAGTGGAGTTGACAGGAAGATTAAATATCATAAGACCTCATAAGATGAAAAATTTACACTCTGCAAAATCCTCTGTTGAGAGGGTAAAAAGGCAAACTATGGGCTGGGAGGAAATATTTGCAAATTACATATTTGACAAAGGATTTGCAACTAGAAGCTATAAAGAACTCTTACAACTTGAACCTAAATGTTAAACAGACAATCCAACCTAGAAAATGGTCGAAGGGTAGCAATAGACATTTTACTGTAGGTGAAAGCAGAAAGGATGTCTAATACCATGAGCCACCCAGGAAATGTACGCTAAATCCATAATGAGCATTAGGGTATATCTGTCAGAACAACTAAAATAACTTCTTAAAGACTTGTAATTATTTCTCTAAATTATGTAAATAAATGTACATCCTTGCATGACTATGTGCATATGAGTGCAGGTGCCTAACAAAGGCCAGAAAGGAGTGTCTAATTGTGAACAGCCTGTAGTTGTGCTAGGAACCAAACTTGGATCCTCTGGGAAAGCAGTAAGCACTCTTAATCAGGAGCCATCTCTCCAACCCCTAAGAGGGTCTCTTAAAATATTAAATAACATCAAATGCTGGGAAAAAATACAGAGAAACACACCATCCATGGGTTGCTGTGATGTTTTTAAGAGGGTACAGTAATCTAGAATACAATTTTGGAGTTTCTTATAGAAATAATTGTGCACTGTGTTTGATGGTTTATATGGATTGTTGACAGGATCTGGAAAAGTAGCCTCTTGTCCCATCAGTGAGCATTGTCTATATTAGGTTAGTCTCTGGGCATGCGTGTGAGGGAATTTCTAGACCCTCTAGTGTGGGAGACACCATTCCATTTGTTGTCCTAGGCTGAATGATAATGAGCTGGACATCAGCATCCATCACTGCCTTCCTTATGGCTGTGGGTGCAATGGGACCAGTTGCCTCACACACCTGCTTCCCCACCATGAAAAACTGAATCATTGGGCTATGAGCCATATTAAACCCTTCCTTCTCATATTTTTTCTATGCATATTTTATCATGGCAACAACAAGAAGCTAATGAATACAACACAGTATTCAGAAATTGCACCTTTGAGTATTGTAGGCAAATGAAAACTTACATCCACAACAAACCCACACATTAATGTTTATAACAGCTTTATTATTATAACCTAGAAATATACCAAATTTATTGAGTAGTTGGTAGGTATACTATGGTACATCTATACCATGGAATACCACTCAGTAATATAAAAGCACAAAATAACAATCTTCTCTCTTGGAGGGAACCTTTCAACTAGAAAGAAATTATTATACAGCATTCTTCAGAGATCCTCCTGCCTCAGCATCCAAAGTGCTGGAATGACACGTACCAGCATGCTCTGGTCTGAGTTCTGTTTAAACTGCGGTTCTTGGTGAATGTATAAAGAATTCCTGGGTCTGGATACCTCTCAGCTCACTCCTACCTGTACTTGTGGTGCATTCTGCTGCAGCAAGTGGCTGGTGTTATATCTATCCCAACCGTTGGGATTTTAAATATTATCTTCGTCCATAGTTGATGTGATAGCTGTTTCACTTAAAACAGCATGCCTTGCTGTGCTTAGCACGGGGCTTGATGTCAACATTTCTGGCTGTACAGTCTGTAATCTGTAATGCTGACTTTGGCCCGGTGGCTAGAGGGATCGCTCTAAACAATTTATACCCCTGCAGAACAGATGCTATGATTTCATTATTGTGGACCACTATCAGCTCTGTCCAGAAGCTAGTGCAGTCAGTAGCCCTTGCCAAACTCATCTTCATCTCAAATGGAATGACAGACACAGCTTTATTGATGCCGCCTTCTGGAAATTTCCTACTTACCAATATGTTTGATTTTTTGGAAACATGATTTAGTTTATCCCTCCCCCAAAACTCCTATAACATTGAATATTAGCAGAGAGCTTAAGATAAGGTTTTAAATTATTCATTTCTAGTTCACTTGGTCATTGCTAAATAGATCATTCTGGAAAATTAGCTATGGTAATCCATATATTTTGACATTAGTTGGACTGTTGCATACCTCCTATTGCCTGGTTTGTCCTATCCAACATGACATTGGGTCATTGACCAGTAGGCACTGCACATTTCCCAAACTATATTGCAAGCTCAGGTTCCAGACTGAATCCAACCCAAAATATATACAGCTGTGCTGCTTGCTCAGCGAAGGAAGAAGGTGAGCCAGGAGGCTGTGACAGCATAATCTCTCATCATCAGGAAAGCCCATTTCAGAATGAGGGCTGATTTTTAAGAGGTTTTGTTTTTGTTTATTTGTTTGTTTTTTTTTTAAATTTTTTTTGGATTGGTAGGAAACTGTGAAAAGATTACAATCAAAGCCTCTCACTTTCCCCTACACACTTTGCTCAGTTTTGTTGTAACTGAGGTAGAATCCTTTCCCCCTTCAGGGTGTGTGCATGTATGTGTTGTGTGAACATGGGTGTGTGCGGAGGCTGGAGGAGGATGTCGGGTACCCTGCTCTGTCACTCTCCACTGTATTCCTTTGAAATAGGGTCTCTCACTGAAGTAGGAGCTAGGCTGCCCAGCAGTAAGCTTGGGACACCTCATTTCCATTCCTCATAGCACTGAGGTTACAGGCACATGCTAAGGTACACATGGCTTTTACTTGGTTGCTCAGAACTCAAACTGAAGTCCTTATACTTATGAAGTAAATGTTCTTACTCACTGGGCCATCTTTTCAGCCCTGAGGTAGAGGTTTTATTTTGTAATTTTTTTATTATTTTAAAAATGATTCATTTTAAATTTTTTTATGGGTATGTGTGTTTGCCTGCATGTAGTCATGTGTTTCATGAGCATGAAGGAGCCCCCAGGATCAGAAGAAACATTAGATTTCCTGAAACAGAAGTCGTCAGTGATTGTGAGCCAAATCCAGGTCTTCTGCAAGAATAGTAAAAGCACTTAGTCACTGAGCCCTAACACCATTCCCAGTTTTATAATGAGTGTGTGTGATGCACATGAGTGGCTGTCTGAAGGGGCCAGAGGTGGAGTTACAAGGATCTGTGAACCACCTGATGTGGGTACTCAAACTCTGGGCTGATGCAACGGCAGTGTACACACTTAGCGAGTGGCCTTGTTTTCTAGTTCCTAAGGCAGATTGTTCTCTCCTGACCACAGTTCCCCTCCCTAAACTCCTCCTCGTTTCTTTCCCCAAGACCTACTCCCTCTTCCATTTTCCTTCAGAAAAGAGCAGGCTTCCTAGGGAGATTGACTGAACACAGCATTCCAAGTTGCCGTAAGCCTAGGCATATACCCTCATCTCAAGGCTGGAGGAGGCAACCCCGTAGGAGGAAAAGGGTCCCAAGAGCAGGCAAAAGAGTCAGAGACAGCCTCAGTCCCACTGTCTGAAGTCCTACAAGAACACCAAGCTGCACACCATACCATATTTGCTGAGTATCTAGCTCAGACCCATGCAGGCTCGCTGATTGTTGCTTCAGTCTCTGCTTATCTGACTCTGTGGGCCATGTTAAGGTAGAGTTTTTAAAGATCATCTTCATCAGGAGGGATTCAGCCTCTGAGGAACTTATCAGTGAAAGAACTCTCAGTCCAAGCTGCTGAAAGTTTGGACTGAAGGAGAACACCTGAGTGCATGGAGAAGAGAACTGAAAAGTTGATCAGAGTGAGTCTTTTATACCTTAGTTTTTAGCTGCTTTTGGAGGTAGCGGGTCATGTTGTGCTATATTTCATGGAAGGTTCTAGAATGGGTAAAATAACATCTAATGCCTTTCTGCAGGACATGTCCAGTGGACATAGGCAATGAGGTGGAGTAGGGTGGACACAAGAAACCACTTGAAACTATCCTTGATTTAAAAGAAGAGAGAGTGACTGGAAGGGGTGGGAGAGGGAAGGAAGTTTGAACAAGGGTATACATGGATAAAAATATGAGTTTATTCATAATAAAAAGAAGACTTCAGAGCTAAGGTCACTGAACTAAGAAAAATCATTGAAACTCAAACTATGCTGTGCTGTCATCTAACATGGAAGTTTCATAGAACAGAAATGGCATAGGGCGACTTGATCAAAGATGTCTATTGAGAAGAACCCCATCTTTGGTAACTGTCTTAGTTAGAGTTTCTATTACTGTGAAGAGATTCCATGACCACAGCAACTCTTTTAAAGGGAAACATTCAATTGAAGCAAGCTTACGGTTTCAGAGATTTAGTCCATTATTGTTATGACAGAAATCCTGGCGGCATGCAGGCAGACACGGTGCTGGAGAGGAAGCTGAGAGCTCTGCATCTTTATCTGCAGGCAGTAGAGGGAGATTGTGCACCACACAGGGTGCAGTGTGGGTACAGAAGCCTTAAAGCCAGCCTCTACAATGCCACAGTTTCTCCATCAAGGCCACACCTCCTGAATCGAAGCATTCAGACACCTGAGTCTATGTGGGGCATTCCTATTCTAACTGCCACAATAATGTTTATGTCAATGTTTATGGAGAAGGGACAGAATCCTGTGGGATATGAGCAAGTGAGTATGACAGAGGTATGGGACATTCTTAAGGAAACAACAAAACCAAACCATGAAATCTTGAAGATGCATGTGGAGAAGGGTAAAATGTTTCCAGCTGAGCTTTGGTTATTGAAGACCTCAAGACAGGAAGTAATGCCTGGAATCCATATAGGACACTCACTCAGATTTTATGTCCATGTTCTCCAGACTCTGAGGAAGCAAGGATAAGGAGGAAGTGGTTCTGCAGGAAGGATTTCCAGGATATCATAGATGAGAAGTGTAAAAGTGGAGTTTAGGTTATTGTGTCAGGAACATATAGAATATATAGAACACCAAGGAACTCACCTACAGCACAAGAGGCATGAAAGAATCTAGGCTGAAGGCAGGAATAGTCATCAGCTCACTTTAGCTCCACTGGGGTGTCTACAGCCCCCAAGTTTCCCCTTCAGAGTCTCCACCACATTTTTACAGGCTAAGGGAGAGTGAAATTTGCTTGATTGGGGAATGAATTTTTTCTGAAGTGCCAGTATGTCCTGTGCGGCGTATACTATTTATTCAAATGTCGGTTTTACAGAGTGTACTGTATTTTGTCAGGAGCATGAAGAGAAGCTCTATTTAAAAACTTGAGCTCTGCTCACCGCAGTTGTGGTTCCCTAAACAAGACCTGCTCAAGATTAAGCCAGTCAATACTTGAGCACCCCCCCCCAGCTCAGAAGCTACTGACAAGTGGATGGCTGCAGGGGTATGGTGGCTATTTTAGGTTTTCCGTGATGTGGGTAGATGGCCCCACATCAACATTTATACTCGAAGCAGTAATTAGACACAGTGGGTTATATGTCCATAGGTTATATGTCCAAGTGGACATGAATGTGGCATGAGATATGGGGCCTGTAGGGCATTGGGATTGGATATGATCAGGACACGTCATCTATGGGTACAAAGTTGGCAAATAATGATTTACAAATACTCTTTAGAATGGAAAAGAAGTGCTACTTTGTTTACGATCACTCCCTTGCCTCTGCCAAGGACAGCAAAGAGTTGGCCACTTTGTACTTACTCCTTCATTGGTTTATTTGCATGTGTGTGTGCTAAGTACTTCAAAACACCTTCTGGTCCATGACACTTACTACCACACAAGTAAGTAACTAATATTCACAAATGATCGTGCAGAGATCATTGGCATTATTAGAGTCAGAGTCTGGGCCCCAACAGAAACTCAGCATTTGTCACCAATATGCCAATTAAAGACAAGAGATATCAAGGAACAGAGAAAGATTTCTATGTGGCCACATAAGAAACAAATAAGGAGGGCTGGA
Organism: Sigmodon hispidus; assembly: GCA_004025045.1. Taxonomy (NCBI): domain Eukaryota; kingdom Metazoa; phylum Chordata; class Mammalia; order Rodentia; family Cricetidae; genus Sigmodon; species Sigmodon hispidus. Next base: position 176,177 of record PVIH01000613.1, read on the forward strand.
GAGATGGCTCAGCGGTTAAGAGCACCATCTGCTCTTCCGGAGGACCCGGGTTCGATTCCCAGCACCCACATGGCAGCTAACAACTGTCTGTAGTTCCAGTTCCAGGCAAAAACACCAAGGCAAATAAATAAATAAAGTTTTTTAAAAAAAAAAAAAAAAAAAAAAAAAAGAAACAAATAAGGAGGCAGAGTGAATACTTTTGTTCCCAGTCTGTCTTGAGGTCCTGATGTGAGGTTTAGGTTTAAACAGAGGGCAAGGGGTATATGTAACTAAGCAGTCCTGGTCAAGGTGTGGTCTTGCCCATCACTGACCCATCACTGATTGCAGGCTGTTATGTAAGTTGTCACAATTTGTGCAGCTTCTTCTTTGGAGGCAAGATCTCCACCTCCTATCCATATGGCACCATGGCTTCTGGGGTTACTGGAGAAATTTTAATTTGGGGTGTGTGTTATTTTAATAGGCAAATGACCGAATGGAGGGATGCTTAGGCCTCTTTGAATTATTATCTCCTCTTCTGATGTGGTTATAAGGGGCTTAATCAGTGAAACTATCACTGAGTTCTAATGGGTTTCCTTAAGAGTTCTTGTTCCAACAATGACACCTTTCTTTTTCTTGTGTGTATGTGTGTGTACATGTGTATGAGGGTGAAAATGTGCATGTGTGTGCATGCCTGCAGAGGTCAGAGGCTAACATTGGACATCTTCCTTTATAACTCTCCATTGTGTTTTTGAGACAGAGACACACTCTCTCTCTTTCTCTGAAGCTAAGAGCTCACTTATTTGGCTGGTCACATCCCCATCACTGCTGTGCCTAGCTTTTTCTGTGAGGGCTTGGGAATTCGAATTCAGGTCCTTGTTCACATAACAGGCATTTTGTCAACTGACCCATCTCTTCGTTCTTTCTTTTCTATTTTGTTTCTTCTTAGAATCAGAGAACTAAGTTGCCTGTAAGGAGCCATTTGCTTATACTGCTCTAAATTCCACTACCCTCTACCACTGATGTGCTGGACACAGTGGGTTATATGTCCATTTCCAAAGGAAGGAGAAGGGATGTGAGTTCTTCATGGTTGTATTGTTTTGATGTCAGAGACCCCACTGATCCTCACACTCAGCTCTAACACCTCTCCATACCTACTCAGCTCCCCCACTGTTTGCCAGACAAAATAAAATAAAAACAAAATCACCAAAGAGTCCAGAAAATTGAAAAAAAGTGAAGGCTAAAGAAGAATCGTGGGGCCTTTGACATCAATTTCCCTCGCTCAGTGGGGACTTTGTCTTTATTTTCTGCTTCCTGGGCTGAAAAAAAAAATACTTGATTTAAACTGGGTTTGTTACAATTGTTGAGAAGTGAGAACGTGGTTTCTAACTTTATGCTTTGTAACAAAGTTCCACTGTGACAAGAATATAGAGAACCCATAGCATTAGGAAGAACTAGATTTTTATTGAAATTCATAATAATTACTAAAGATATAGATTAGTTCAGGAAAATGCATTGCCCAAAAACAACTTTGGAAGGAAAGGGTTTTCTTTCCAGCTTACGACTCTCAGGTCATAGTTCATCACTGAGGGAAGTTGGAGTAGAAACTCAAAGCAGGACCCTGAAGGCATGGGCTGATGCAGAAGCCATGGAGGATGCTGCTTACTGGCTTGATCACCATGACTTCTGAAGCCTGATTTCTTATAGTACCCAGGACCACCTGCCTAGGGATGGTACAAAGAGCTAGGTCCTCTCACAGGCCAATCTGATTAGGGCATTTTTTTTCAGTCAAGGTTTCCTCTTCCCAGAAGACTCTGGTGTAGGAGGATTTTATTTGGTTTCATTGTAAATAATTGTCTCACCTACTAGTTTAGTAAAAATGCTGATTGGCCAAAGGTAGACAGGAAGTGTGGGCGGGGCTACCAGACTGGGAAAACTCTGGGTACAGGAAGAACAGAACACAGATGTCACAGAGTCGCCAGAGCTGCCAAGAGACACAGAAGAAATGTGCTGAGAAAAGGTACCAAGCCACATGACTGAACAAGATAAGAAAGATGGGTTAGTTTAAGACTAAAGAGCTAGCAATATGCCTGGGCCCTAGGTCGATCATCATAAAAATAATACAAGTATCTGTGGATTATTTGGGTCTCAGCTGCAGTGGGGCTCAGAGTGGGTCCAAACCTCTGGGCTAGACTGGAAAGACTGGGCCAGAAGCCTATTACAACACTCTGATTTATGTCAAGTTGACAAAAATAAAATCCTAGCCAGCATACTTAGCAAAGGAATCCATCGAGGCTAATAGACACCTCTTTGGGACAAGCAACAGACATTTCTTCAATAAGCTAAAGTGAATGGGTGGTCTCAGATACAAGTTCAAGGAGACATTGAGACTGATTTCTGGGGTAAAGAGTTTATGAGAAAAGCTGTTAATGCCATGGACAGACAGGCAGATAGACAAAGTCATGGTGGGAGCTTTCAGGAGAATTCAAGGCCCCAGCACCAAAGACAGACAGAAGGCAAGAGAGTCAGAGCATGGCACAGTTAGGGATCTCTTTTAATAGTTCTTTGAGTAGGGGGCGGTTCCACAACACAGGCTCTAGGCAGGAGGAATGGTATCATGAACATGATAGGTCTCCACCAGTACCCACTTTGATGTAAACTCACTTCTCTAGGTGAGCCATCCTGACCCCTGAAAGTCTCTTAGCTAGCGACAATGCCCTCACTAGGGGCCTGTATTATCTGTGAGAGGGGAAATGTTGAGATAGGAGCTGTGGCCTGAGCAGTAATCAGGTCTGGAGTCCAGCAGTACATTCTTATCAGAAGCAGTTCATTTCGGGGCCCTAGATCTTTGCAGGAGACATTACTATTAGATTCTAGAAGCTCCAAGTTGCTCAGATATCCCTGCCTCTCTGCCTCTGTCTTCTTGTGCATTTCTAATGTCTGGATCCATTCCAGTGGCCATCCATACAATGGCCACTGTAGCTTTGTATGTGTGATGCTGGGGGCTCTTGAGAGCCTTCCTTCAAAGGGCTCTAGTGTGACTTTGGGTACAGATTTGGAGAGATCACCTACATCAAGGGGCATGATAATGTGGATGTTTGCTTTGCACTTTTTTCTTGCATTCTCACAAACATAGTAAGGCCCTGAATCTCAGAATTTTTTTGTACTTTTGCATTCATTTTTTTCTGTGTGGTATATATGTGTGGGAGGGTATCATATATATGTATGTACTGTGTGTTCTTGTGTGTGTGTGTGTGTGTGTGAGTGTGCACATGCATTAGGAATCTAGAGATCAGTCTCAGGTTTCATTTTTTAATCTCAAGATTTGGAGACAGGATCTCTCACTGGGACCTGTAGTTCACCAATTAGGTTGACTGATCAAGGACCAAGAATCTGTTTACCTCTGCCTCCCAATGCTGGGTGTTATAGGTGTATGCCACCATGTCCAGCTTTCTTACCTACATGCTGGTAATGCAAACTTGTGTCCTCATGTCTAGATGACAGACAGTTTACCCACGAGCCTTCTTTCCAGCCCCTGAACTTCTTCTTCTTTTTTTTTTTTAAGTTCCAAACTCATTGAAAAACAAAATAAAACAAAACATTCAGAACATTTGATCTTATCTTTTGGGTGTTGTAGCTTAGATGTCCCTATAAGTCAGTCACACTGTAGACCATGGGGAGGTGGTCCTAAGATCTGTTACAAATAGCTATCTTTTGTCTTGGACATTCAAAACGCCTTTGGTCTGATATGAGCTCCATGCTCCCTATTTCCCTGATAACCAAAGACAGCATCGGAAGCAGCTCACCTTTTAGTGGTGGTGGTGGAGGTTGCTTTAAATGAAACTCACTGATAAAACTTTTGGAACTTAACAAAGGATGTTTCACCAAGTAATTGGTTATAGCAATTTAGTTTGCTAGAGGACTCTCTCCCCATTCTTAAGTTCTGTGGCGCTTTGTATGAATGGGGGGGGCATGCAAAGAGAGAAGGAGCAGAGAAGGCCTTTCAGGGTCTTGCAGTTAAACCTTTCATTTGCTCTGGTTGTCTCTACGCCCGAGGCACCGACACCCTCATCTGTGAAATGGCGGAGGGGAAAGCTGCATTCTATTTTTGTGCCCTTTCCCCTGAGAACTTACATCTTCATTTAAAAGCAATCAGGTGGGCTGCTAAAGGACTGGAGAGGGTGGCTTTTAATAGCTTCTGAGATCAAGATTCTCACCATCCTTCTCGGCTGCCTCACACTTCTGTGGTGTTTTCAGTTCCACCTGTGTGTTTTAAAGTTTTTGCCCTTTTCAGACTTAAAAAAGAAAGCCTCAAAGGACAGTGGGATATCTGAGGTGGCATAATTAGCAGAGACAGTGCTCTTCAAAACGTGCCTGATTCATCCCATTAGTTAGGGAGTAGCTGGCCTCCATTGCTAGCGTTGGGTCTCCATCCGTCTAAGTCTCTGGGAAACCGTCTCTGCACAGAGCAGTGTATGTTGCCCACTTGGGAGTGCTGGGGACCAATTGGATCTACTGCCCTGCCCCGTCCTCCATTGTTTTTCTAGATGTCTTGGAGCTGGTGTGCTGAGCTGGAGGACAGACAAAACCATCAGAATCGCAGACAGAACCCAAGCCTTACCCAATGATAAGGGTCTGTATAGACATGAGATTATAGTGGAGATCAGGCACTATCACCTTGACCTAGGCCTTTAGGTCTTGAAGCCCTGGCTTTAGGGGCGTGGCTGAAGGGCAGCTTAAGATCTGAGTTCAGGTATGCCGAAAGCTTCTTCTTGTGCTCTTGAATGGAAGAGCTGACCGACTGAACTTCAGTAGCATGGACCAATCCAGTTTTCCAGGAACCACACAACTTTAATCTCCTGTATTAACGAGTTTCCTCTCTGAACCTCCTATATAAATATATCCTTTTTTATCAGTTGCTGGTAATTTGTGTTAATATTTGGTGTCTAATGTGGCCTATTGGCCTGACCTGTCCTTTTAAAAAGGGGACTTAGCCCAAAATCCACCTGGGGGGGAGGAGGAACCCCCCAGCCCTGTGGCTCTGGACTCCCAGCAGCTCTGTAAGTCCCAGCACACACCCAGGAAGTGCTGGGACCTACAGCTGGCTCACAGCTGCCTACTACACTAGATTGAAAGTGGTAGACACAGGGTCAAGACCATGGTCAAAGTAGGGGGCGGTGGTGGGGCGTGGGAGTAGAGCAAGCAAGCAGCTTAACAGAAGCCAAAAGCATGCAGTTAGCTGGGGCATTTCAACCCTGAGTTTGCAGAACAGGGTTGGATGCTCTCCTGTGGGACTTTTCATTGTGGGGGTGAAAAAAAAAGGAGGAGTCAGTTTCAGGTTCAACTAAAGATGGCTCCAGCTGAGACAAAATGCAGGAGGAACCTTTGTCCTGTCATGGTATCAAGACTTGGAGTTCAGTGCTACGTGAGGACATTCTAGCACAGAGGTGCTCACCCTCAAGGTCTTAGTGAGGTCATCAGTGACTATAGACAGAAAATGGAATGCAGGGTAGCTAAGAGCGAGCAGATCTCTTTGTGAGGGGAGATGTAGGGTCAGTATTGTCATGTTCTTTCCTGATCCTGTCCTATAACAGTTGGCTCCTAAGAGGAACTTCCAATGTTTTGAGACCTAAAGATCCATGGGTGAGGAAACTGTGCTGAGTTCACAGGCCTTATCAGTGATAGGAAAGGGACATGTATGAGGTCATGGCAGTTAGAGACTCCTGGGCCCCACAGAAGCTTTCTGAACATCTTAGTGTGAGCAAACCTGGAGGTCGTAGCCTATGTCCCAAGCTAGGTTTGGGTCCCTTTCTTCAATAAGCTAATTAAGTAAGACAAAATTAATAATGGAAAGCAGAAAAAAGGAGACTGAATTCAGTGTAGTCACATTGGTAAGCCAGACAGAGATCCAGTAAGTTCCCCAAACCCATCTTTAGGATTCTGAATTGAGATTAAAGTTTAAAACTGACGGTCAAGGATTTGCACACCTAAGCAGTCCTGGTGAAAGCGAAGCTTCCCCACCACTGACCCATCATGTCTGTCTCATTCTGTAAGGTGGTCGGCCAAGCTGTCAGACTTGTAAATTCTTTTGGGGGTGAGAAGCTCCTCTCCAGCTGGTACAAAGCTTCAGTCTTTTCCTTCTTCCGTTGTGGGATTCCTGGGGAATTTCCTTCCTATCCATTGTCTCAGTAACCTGATAGGCAGAGGGAAAGGCAGAAGGGGCTCCTTGGATGTCTACATTCCTGCCAGGAGAATCACTGGGTTACAAGGTGGCAGATATGTGTCCTTGTTTTGCAGTCAGTGCTTGTGTGGATGTGTTGATGGGTGGGGACCCTGATCACAGTCCCAAGCAGAGCTCATCAGAAGCAAGTGACTGGGATTTATTTTAATCTTTGGTACAGATGAGAAGCCACTTTGGGAAAAGAAGGAATTTGGAGTGGAATATGTAGAGGGGAAGCTTTGCTTTAAAATCTAGATGTGAACCAGAAATGAGCTTCCTGACACAAAGACAGGGAACAAAATTGTAGTATCTCTGCAGTAAAAAGAACACATGAAATTTTAGTCTTCCTAAGATGTTCCTCATTTACAAATTCTTTGCTGGTCTCTTGAACAAAGCCATCATGTTGTTACTGTGTCCAGAGAGAATATCCATCAGGGCACACCCAGGAAATAGTATATTTCACACATAGCATGATGTCTCCCTGGGCTCTGATTTTCTTGTCCTTGGGCCAGTATTTCACTCTTGACAGAATATTTCTCAGAGCCTGCCCATCTCAAGCCCCAGAAGAGAGCCATCTGTTGCTAAAGGATGTTTTCAGCCAGAAGTGATACAGTGTTATTCCAGCCAGGGCATGCTGTTGCTCATAGAGATTTTTATTGGTGGAGGTGCAGCTTGTGCTCTGCATTAGAGGCTCTCCTCTGCCCATGGCAAAGTGCAGTGCATGCTGGGAAAACTCCCTCCTGGGTGATCTAACTGTTTGGGATGGTTCTGGTTCCAGCACTCCCCGACTCCTTGCAAAACAACTCTTTCTCCAATGCTACAGTGTGTGTGTGTGTGTGTGTGTGTGTGTGTGTGTGTGTGTGTGTGTGTGTTTGTGTATGTATGCATGAGCTTGTGTTATGTACATGTGAATGTGTGCATGTATGATACATCTGTGCAAATGTACACGTGTGTATGTGGTTTTTTTTTCTATTTTTCTCATGCCCCTTTCTCGTGAGGACCAGTCTCTTTGTCTAGACATGCTCTGGGGAGATGCTATGGTTTAGAGATATAAGTGTCCTGAAAAGCCCATAAGTTAAATGCTTGGTCACCAGTGTAACCTTTGGACCAGGTCTTTCTTTGGACCACTTGCTCCTGACTAATGACATAGAGACTTATTACTAAGTATGAAAGCTTGGCTTTAGCTTAGGCTTGTTCCCAACTAGCTCTTCTAACTTAAATTAACCTATTTGTATTAGTCTATGTTTTGCCACATGGCTCGTTACCTCTTCTCTGTACTTTACATCCTACTTCCTCTGTGACTGGCTGCCTAATCCTTGCCTCTCCCCAGAAATTCTCCCTATCCTCTCCTGCCTAGCTATTGGCCATTCAACTCTTTACTAAACCAATCAGAAGGTGCCTTAAACAGGTGAGGTAAAACAGAGATATTCTCACAGTGTAATCAAATATCCCACAACATACCAGCCAGTGGCACTAGTGGGAGATGGTGGAATCCATAGGAGTGGGTGGTTAAGTTAGTCAGCATGCCTTAACAGGGATAATAGAGTCCTGGCCCCTCACTCTCTTGGCTTCCTGGATGCTGTAAGATGAGCAGTTAGACCAAGATGCTCTGTCTCATCATGGCTCCCAACAACAGAGTCAACTGACCATGGACTAAAATCACCCTTTTTCTGCTTCATAACTTCCTGATTGTAGGGGATTTATTAACATAATGAGAAGCTCAGTAACTCGGAGAATACACTATGTATGAGTTTTTTGTTTTGTTTTTGTTTGTTTTTTAGCAAGGACCATTTTATAGCTTAATGGAGGTATTCTGGTGCAACATATTTCTAATTTTAAATGTTGAAAAAAGCAAAGGAGTTTGAGTTTAATATGGTATTAGTGATGTCTGCAAAGCAGTCAGTCTCCTTCAAGGCTTGATGTTAGACTAGGCTCTAACTTCCAATAGACATCAGGGTGTTCTAGGAGGGTGCTGTATTGCAGAGGCCCACTAGCGATGGGTTTGCTGTGGGTGCTGTGTGAACCTTGATCTTTTTCCTCCATGTGCATAAATCAAGACTTCATTCCTTGGGCTGGGAAACCTGGACACAACATAGTTGAGAACAGGCAGAGAGGGTTAGACATGTTGGCTGGTTGGTAGAGTCCATGAACATTAGAATCCTCTTTTGCTAGAATAAATGTTTAACAGATGGTAAAGCTGAAAGTTCTGGAAGGTTTTAGGTATGGAAGACTGATGGAGCTAATGTCCATCTTGGAGACAGAAGAACAGTTCAATCAAATGGTTATGGATGAAAATGTTTCCAAGCTGCTTCTATTGCCTTTAGATAAAGCTCACCTTTCTGGAGGTGTGTGGAGTTACTACAAGGAGTTTTGATCTTACTTCCTGCCTCGCTGGTTTTAAATCACCTGTATACACCACCAACACCTGTGTCATGTCACATTGCACTTCCTAATGCTTACCTTCAGGTTGACCTTCCTTCCTTCCTTCCTTCCTTCCTTCCTTCCTCCCTCCCTCCCTCCCTTCTTCCCTTTCTCCTTCCCTCCTTCTTTCTCTCTCCCTCCACCTCTCTCTCTTTCTCACTCCCTCTCTTTCTTTCTCCCTCCCTCCTTCCCTCCCTCCTTCCCTCTCTCCCTTCCTTCCTTCCTTCCTTCCTTCCTTCCTGAGACTGGGTTTCATGTAACCCAGCCAGGCCCTGATCCCCCATCTCTCTCCGCTTCTCCCACCATGTCCAGCCCATGTGGTGCTGAGGATGGAACCCAAGCTCTCACACACACCAGGCAAGCACTTGACCCACTGAACTATATTTGCAGTCCCCATATTCAGTTTTTAAAATGAAGCACTATTGTGACAGAAAGAATGTTGGAATTAAATAAAAGACAGTGTTCTCTTATAATATCTGAGTCATGAATTCCTTGAATAAACTAAGATCTGTTATAAAATTAACCTCACACAAGAACTGGATACAAGTGGCCTCGATGGTCTTTTCAAGCCCTGTAGACATGTAATGATAAAGGACTTTACTGTCTTTTCAATTAGATTCAGCTATTCTCCCACTTTCTCTCTCACTGTGTGTGTATAATGGCGTATGTGTATGCAGCTCATGTGTGTTTTTGTGATGCTGTCTCTCACTGATCCCTGAGCTCACCATTAACCTGTTAGATGGCTCAGCAAGTCTTCATATCCATCTGTCTCGACCTCATGACACTGAGACCATGTGTGTGCGATACCACACCCAGTGGTTTTTCTGGATCATCAGATTCATTTTATTCCCCTAATATAGTGAAGTTCTTCTTCTGTCTCCATGTGTCCATTAGTCACCTATCTGCCACACAGCAATCTAATGCCAGTCACAGTGTTTGTCTAAGGAACAGACTTAATTCCTTCAAACAATATTGCTCCTAGAGACAAAGAGAAATGTACAGAGCTCTGCTTGCTGTGTTTCTGTAATGTTCCTGAACGTGTCTTTTGTAGGCACACATGTGCCCTCCTTACTTTGTGGCATGAACTATGCCATGCAGAAGATGAGTATCCTCCAAACTTTCCCTGATACTGTGCTTTATCTTAACCCTTCTTTGGAGGCCTAGCCATGGAGTTCTAGTGTCACTTAGGCACTACAGAGGCCTTTGAGCGCATCTGTTCAAAGCTGTGCTTGGATAGTGGAAAACATTGAGAGTGGTGTGTAATGAAATAAAGGGCTCAGTGATGAATTAAAGGATGATTTAAAGCCCTCATTATAGCCATCTGTGTTAGCTTCCTATTACAAATTAAAATATCCATCTTGATACACATTTAATTTCTTCCAAAACACCTGTTCTAAAAGGAAATGTACTTTTTATATCATTGGGATGGCAACATTTAGAAAATATTTCACTTTATTGAAAATTCAGTTATGTTCCAGGATAAATGTTCAAATGTTCTCACATGTCATGGTGTGTGTATGTGTGTGTGTGTGTGTGTGTGTGTGTGTGTGTGTGTGTGATCAGTTCTCAAACATAAACCTTGAATAACAGAACTCATCCACAGTTTTCTTCCCCCCCTTATTTTTCTACCCTGACTGTACTGGAACTCACTATGTAGATCAGACTCATAGAGATCCACCTGCCTCTGCCTCCTGAGTGCTGGGATTAAAGGCATGTGCTACTACTGCCTGGGGATGAATTATTTTTAAGTCATCAGTGAGTCCCTTTGGCTTTATTCTTCACCAATTTAAAAAAATCATCTTTGAAGTAGAAATGTGATCAGTTAATGACTATTGGCTTGTGTGTGGGAAAGTCATCCATGGAAATCAGAGCGATTATCTTATAACTTGGATTCACTGTTTATTTGGGTGCTTCATTTTCTTCCATGCTAGACCAACCCTTCATAATAATCCTACTTGTAGAAGCCAGAGTGCTGGCTCAGCCAATGAAGCGCTCACAGCATGGCCGTTGGGACCTGAATGCTGGTCCCACATAAAAAGTTGTGCATTGCTGTGCACCTGGTATCCCAGTCCAAGGAAGATAGGCAGGTGGGTTCCTGGAGATCACTAGCTTCACCAAAACTGTGAACCTCAGGTTCAATGCAAGACCCTTCCTCAAAAAAAATTATGGTGAGATCAATCAAGGAAGACCCTTGACATCAGCCTCCACATACATGCTCATACATTGCACATGTACACCCACATGCACATGTGTAGACACACAAGATATTCTGGTTGTTTGGTTGCACAGTATACTGTCAACTTGACTAACTTTTCTGCCAAGCCAAATGTGAATGAATGATATAAGTATCTTCAGACTAAATGAAGAGAATTCTGCCCTACAACCACCATATCTTCTAGGCACTGTATCTATAACTGGGTATCAGAAGAACTAGAAGAAATTCCTTTAAGTAAGACGATTTGTGAGCCCTGCCACAAGAAGTGGAAAGATTTCTCCTCCTTCATACTTTCCTTTTAAGCATTCCCATAAAACAAAAGGGACGGTAGAAACCTCTGGACACTCCCTGTGTGTCTGAGAAGGACGGCTTAATTGAAGCAGTGACCTCCTTTCCTTTTCCACTCAAAGATCACCTCTGCCCCCTGAATGGGGCATCAGGGGAAAGATTTCTGCCTTGGAGAATTAGAGTTGCCTGTCTCCATGTGTTATATGCCTTCCTTGGAGTACATTAAAAAACCATGAGATGCTAACAACCAAGGCTTGTACTGTATTATCTTTCAAACTGAGCTTCTTTGAAGGCATGACAGTCAGGTTCAGCTGTAGGGAGCAAGACAGCCTGCATCTAAATAGTTTCCCTAGCCATTCTAAGATTCTCTCTTGGACAGTCTAGGGAATCATTGGAGCCCGACTTCCATGAACTCACTGCCGGCTACTTTCCAATGCTTACCTCTGCACTGTCTTATACTGTGGCTACTACTTTACCCTAAATACCCTCCTCCTCCAAGACAGGAGGGCCCAGAGGGGAGAGGGCATTTGGCCTGGGGAGAGGAACACAGATAGCTTGCTAAGATAGAGATTTCTAAGTACCCAGGAGGAAGTGTGGAGGAAGATGCAGAAGTGACAGGCATCACAAAAGCCTCTGATGATGTTCTTAAGTAGGAGGATAGGCCACGCAGGGTTTCTCACACACGTGGCAATGCTTGGGTTCAGGTTTGGAAACATAATTGTCAATTCAGCCGCAGGAATATGTGTGTTCATTTCAACTGGCACCCCTTTCCCCTTCCCTTCTTCTGGGTTCTCCTCCCTCCCAAACTTCCCTCCATGTGCTCCTCCTCCCCGTCTCCTCCTCTCTCCCTCCACTTATTTCTCTTTTATTTTTGAGACAGTGTCTCGCTGTACAGCCCAAGCTGACCTTGAATTCACTGTGTACCCCAGGCTGACCTCATACTTACAGCAATCCTCCTGCTTCAACCTCCTAAGGGTTGGGACTTTAAGCATGTGCCACCTGACCCAGCTCACTTCGCCTTCTTTTATGTTGTTCATCATTTTTGCAATCCCATCCCAGCTGTGCAGACCAGCGGTCAATGAGAACTGTGTTCTTTGACCCCCTTGCTCCACACCTGACTTTTTTTTTTTACATTTTATTTATTTATTTACTTATTTATTCATTTGTTTGTTTATTGGGTGCTCATGCACGCATAAACACAGAGATCAAAGAGTTACTGGTGAGAGCCATTTTCTCCTTTCACCATGTAGATGTGGGGCTAGACTTCTGGTCATCAGGCTTGGCAGGTTGGGATGAGACCTACAGCACCCACTGCCATCCCTTCTTGGCCACCACAGCTGAATCTGGAAGCCACGATCTGCCTTAAGCCTCTGTTTTCTCTTGAAGGAGGGAGGAGGGGGTTCCTGTGTAGATTAGGAAGATTACATTTGAGAATGCTTGCCAGAGAAATGCAGAACAACTGTGAGTAGTATTTAGCCCCTAGTGGAGGCTGACATGGAATTTGTTTGTGGAGAAATTGATCTTGGGGCAGAGAGGCAGAGAGAAGGGTAGTTTATGGCGGGTGTTTGCAGAGGACTTAGGATTTATTGAATTAGGTAGATAAATGGAGCTGCATTGAATTTGCATTGACCTGTATTTTCCCCTGAAATTAGTTTATCTTAAAAATTAAATCTAGTCCATCAGCTTCACTATTAGTTCTTTCCCCATAAAAGGAGGAAAAGAGAGGACAAGAAATCCATGTATGTGATTTTGTGGATGACAAATAAAACTCTCTAATAAGTCCAAGCACTATGCTCCTTTGGTTCTGCAAATCCCCCAAAGGAGGAAGGGCAGAGATGGGGTCGGGAATGAGCGGGAGGAAGTGGGTATGAGGAAGAGAGACTTGTAGAGGACCCCAATTTGGCTTTAGAGTCCTGGCCACAACTATTTTAAGAACTCCAGGGGCAGATGAGATAGCCCCAAGCATGATGCCTGAATTTGATCTCCAAAAGCCGCATGGCAGAAGGACAGGACCAACTATTATTATTTGTCCTCTGGCCTCCACATATGTGCTATGACATGTGCATGCATACACATGCACACACACAGACACACACACCTGAATAAATTAATGCAATGTAAAATTTTTTAAATTTTACTGTTTTAGGTTTTAAAGACAGCTATAGTTCATGAGCAAAATACGTTTAAAAAGCTTAAGGACCTGAGTTCAGGTCTCAGAATTCACACAAAAGAAGTCAGAGCCAGTGACATACTGTAATTCTGTTGCCACAGAGGTGGACATGGGCTTGATGCATGAGGCTCACTGCTCAGTTATGTAGCTGAATCTGGGAGCTCCAGGCAGGGAAAGCCCTATCTCAGATAGTAATGTAGACAGTGTCTCAGGAAAATGACACCCGAGTGTGTCTTTTGGCATGAATACCCCCCCATATACACAAACATAGAGCACATGGACATATGTGAAAACACACACACACACACACACACACACACACACACACACACACACACACACATGAATCCCAATGTTCTGTGAGCTCCCTGATACTCTTTTGTCTGAATTTTCATTTTGTAGAACACCCTCTGGATCCTGTCCAGTTCACTGGTGACTATAATTTGCAGCAGTGATGGACAGCTTCCAGCTGCACAAAGCAGACCTGATGTCTGACAGACAACTATAATAAATCATATGCTGAACACCAGACATACATTTCCATGTGACATCATAGAGCCTGTGTTGTGGTCCTCCCAGGATCATGGTCTTTTCCTAACAGAAGTTTCCCACTTATATCCAACTGTACCATGGTAGTAGATACATCATGGTCTTGACAGAAAGAGTTAAACTGTAGTAAAAATATCCAGATATAGTGTGACATTCAGATGCAGTGTGATATCCAGGTGTGGTGTGGCCTTTAAGGAAAATCAAGGTCAGTGCTAATGGCTTTGAGGCTGAAGGCCTGGTGAGATCCGGGCCATCTAGGGGAGAGCTTAGCCACTTTGGTGGCCATGGAGACGTGGCCTTCTGTGCTTTGAACTGTCAGTCTGGAGACCAGTGAGTCATGTTATCAAGCTGACTGACTTTTCTCAGACATGCTGTGGAAGAGCGGAGAGAGCAAAGGACCTGGCTCTTGATCAATTTGTGTGACTGTGAAAATCATCAGTTAATATTTACCCAGTGATAGATTTCAGAATGTGTACTGTTTACCTCTTTTACAGTAACAGAAGAAAGAAAGTCATAAATCAAGACACTTTTTCAAACACATTGGTTGAAATATCAAGCAAGCGGGGCACAGAAAAGTAGAAACTCTGCTCCAGGCCCCAGACGTTGATGACATTCCTAGATCTTTATTTCATGGAAGCTAGCATGCTTATACTTCCCAAAGGATTGTCCCAAAGATTGCAGGTCACATACAGAGAAGGGCAATAAATGGCATTAGGGGTGGGGGCTAAAGATGGGCCAAGACAATATGGAATTGGAACATTCCAGCCACCCTATATCATTGATACTCTAATCAATACATAAACCTTTCTTTTCCAGTCATAGCTTCCGTGCAGAAATTCTTGATCACACTGGGTTCTCTAGAGGAGCTAGTCAGGCTAGCATGGTACATTCCCACACCTCAGGCCCTGCTCAGAAAGCTTTGCTTATGAATCAGAATCAAAGAATTTCAGCTCTAAACACAGAGACCAGTAATTTCATTTTGTCTTAATTTCTTAAACTCCAGAAAAATTGAGTAGGAACTGTGTGTAAGACTTCATGGGCAGAGGATTTCTTCACACATAAAACCAAAACTGCTTTAGGTTCTCTTTTGAACAGCTGCTTTTAGATTGGCTGACATGACCCCCTATGTCTTCTCATAATATCTTTCTCTTGGGCTGGAGAGATGGCTCAGTGGTTAGAGCATGTATTATTTTTTCAGAATTGTGGGTTCAGTCTCTGATACCCACATTATGTTGGTCACCACTATCTGTGACTTCAGCTATGGAAGATCTGCTGTCCCCTTCTGGCCTTAGTGGGTAGCCCCACGTAATTGACATGCATTCATACAGACACATTTTTTAAAAAGATGTCTTTCTTGCTCTGTGATTTTAAAATATGCTTTGAAGTTGAAAGATTTAAAACTTAGTGATTAAGAGTGTATACTTCTCTTACAGAGACCTGGGTTTGGTTCCCAATACCTCCACAACAACTCGCAACTCCAACACCAAATTTAGAGGGTCCAGTGCCCTCTTCTGGCCTCCTCAGGCATTCCATGCACACAGTGCACATAAACTCATGCAGACAAAACACCCATACACAATAAACAGAAATTTTTAAAAATCTGAAAGATGTGAAAAGATCCTAGAAGACAAGAAGATGAACTCCATTTTATCATTCAGCCTCACAATCCATAAGTGTGTTTTCACTAGCCTGAATTTTGTATCCAAAATAGGCCCTAAGTTCCAGCAAGGATCCCTTACCTGCAATGGAGTCTCTCACTGCCCTTTGCTAGTGTCATCCAGTGTCTGCCTCCCGTCACTGAGTGCATAGGGTTCTGAGTGGGCTTTTCCATCCACAAACTCAGGGGCATGAGAAGCTCCCCCTCCACAGTCCACAAAACATACTCAGTTCCTTTAAACGTAACTGTTTAAGTCATTCTTCAGAGGCATCCTACTTTCTTCTGTCTTACAGCATGATGGACATTGATATATGTACTGCCTGCATGCAGCCCTTGGGCTAGCCCAAACCCACTAGGGAAAGATTTATTATGCCTCACTTATCAGAAGGATTTGCCGGGGCTGGAGAGATGGCTCAGAGGTTAAGAGCACTGACTGTTCTTCCAAAGGTCCTGAGTTCAATTCCCAGCAAAACCACATGGTGACTCACAACCATCTATGATGAGATCTGGCGCCCTGTTCTGTCTGTATTCATAATAAATAAATAAATAAATAAATAAATAAATAAATAAATAAATAAGTAAAAAGAGACCTCATACAGCCATACATTTAAAAAAAAAAAAAAAAAAAAAAGAAGGATTTGCCATGGTGGGTGAGGCGTGGTGGTGGGAACTTGCTCCTGCAGCTTATCTACATAACAGTAGACCAGAAACAGAGAAAATGAACCACAGTGGGTACACACACTCACCCCACCAACAACTACACCTCTGCGCTCATGTGTTGACGGCATGAACCTCTCTCTGCTTTCCAGGCCTCACCCTAGACCTTGTGTTCTGTAAGGAGTCATTGCCTTCCAACCCAAACTTCCCCTCCTGGAGGAAGGCAGGAGGCTCATGAGAGCCAGGGAGTGAAACATAAGATGCTGTTCCCAAGGCCACATCCCAAGGCTGTACAAGCAGCAATAGCTACAAACAGGAAGATGCTCTGACCTTTAGGGAGCTCCAGGGATGCAGCTTTTGGTGTTCTCACTGGAATGGGCTTTTGAATGATTTGGCAAGCTACCTTTGAGTCATCTGCATTCCTGTAAGTAAGCCCAATACGCTTTTTAGTTCTCTACACCAGACTTGGGTAGAATTGTTTCTTTGATCTGTCAGCCATGCCTTATCTATCTAGGATGAATAGACATTTCTTCAAGTCTCCCCAGGAAAACTTACATATGTTCCCTTGGAAGCACCTGCCAATCAATGACTAGTGAGATGTGGAGGAAAACCATCCATACTCTGTCAGCTCTCTAGTGGGGAAACTCAGAAATGTACACAATCCACAAGCTCCTGGAGTCCCCAGAGGATTAGGTAAGGCCCACCAGAATAACCAGCTTTTCCTCCCCTGTCTCACTAATCTTCATTCTGCTGGTGTATGTGAATATTAGCTTTCTAGTGAAACATTTGTGCACACAGGGTCTGAGGCTGGAAAAATACATCTATTTTTTTTTTCTTTGCAGGGTATGTAGGAAACAGGAGGCTAGGGAAAGTCTTCAATGCACCTAGCCATGGACTTGTAGCCAAGGTTTGCATCTCCTTGTCCTCCCTCAACAGCAACCTTTACAGTGTTCCAGAGTTCCATTGCTCCATTCAGCTGGCTCTGTCTGACCAGTTTTTCTAACTTGCTTGTCTGTGTTCATAGCCAGACCAATGGGAGGCCCAGCAGGGGCAGAGGATGAGAATTTACAAGGGTCCAGTGTTGTTAAGGACCTCAGTAGGGATAGCACACTGGCTAGGAGTGAGGGTGCTTGAGTTGAGGGCCCAAGTCTACAGCTGTGGGCAGGAAAGCAAGGCTTACAGGAAGCTGGAAGTTGCAGGTGGCTGCAGTCATCACCATCACCTACGGAGACCTCTGCATCTCATCACTGACTGAGACCTCTGGTCAGTAGGTGTATCCAGATGGGAAGCTGGAACACTTGGGCATCTCTCTCCTTGTCCCTCTCCGCTTACCACTGTGCTTTCTATCACAAGAACCTATTGGAAACCAGAGGGCAAGGATCCCACTGGAATTTTCTACTCACATCAACTTCCTGGGTGGAGGAGGATGAGAAAGGTAGACAACCCTCTAATGTGCTTCTCATGGAACAGACTGTTTTCTAAAGGTCTATACAATGAAGACAGGACATGAATTCCATGTGCACATGAATGTATAAGGGAATTTAGTGAGCAATGGAGAGGTGGCTAAGGTGATAATGTGCTTGCCTTGCCAGCATTGAGATCCTGAGTTCAGTCTCCAGTACCATGTATAAAAGGCAGGCATTGTGGCGGTGCATGCCCCTAATCCCAGTGCTGACAAGTGGCAGTAGAGGATCCCTGGGGCTCACTGGTCAGTCATGATGCTCAGATGGCTCCTGTGGATATATGTTAAATATTTAATAATCCTGGGATATCAGAGAGAGCACCCATTCAAATCCTAGGCAGACAGCTCAGGAAATCCTTGATCCTTGAATACAAGGATAAACAGCTGAGTCAGTCACACACACCTTTAATCCCAGCACAGGGAAAGCCAGGAGTGGTAACCAGCATCCTTTATCCCATAACTCCAGAGACAGAACTTCTTCTGTTTCTGTGAGTTCAGGGCTACACGCCTTTAATGCTCCCAGCAGCCCTGTAAGGGGAAGCTCATCTTGGAAAAATGTAAGCTCAGAGAGAGAAAAAAACCAATGCTTTCAAGTTCAAATAATGAAGTGTAAGAGAGTCAGGCATGGCTCTGTGTGTGTATGTGTGTGTGTGTGTGTGTGTGTGTGTGTGTGTGTGTGTGTGTGTGTGTGTGAGAGAGAGAGAGAGAGAGAGAGAGAGAGAGAGAGAGAGAGAGAGATTCACATGAATTCAGAGTCTTCTGCCTCCTTGGTTTTTTGAAACAGCTCCCTATGTAGCTCAGGCTATCCTTGAACTCTCCATGTAGCTGAGGATGGCTGAACTCCTGACCCTCCTGCCTCCACCTCCCATTGCTAAGGTTACCCATGTGTGCACCAGCATGCCCAGCAAACGTGTCCCTTTTCTATTCTGTGCAGAAACCCCCAAAAGCAACAGTGAAAAGTCTCTGGGCCAGAATGGAATATGTTGTGTGACCAGTGGATCTCCTGGCTGTCTTGGATCCTGGGATTTCCCACTTCTTGTGTATGCCATGTTTTGCTTCAAAACAGGCAGCAGAACTAAGACAGGCTTGGTGGCCTGTAGTGAGTTGGAGGCTGATCTGGGCTGCAGAGGGAGTATCTGA
The DNA here is from genome assembly GCA_004025045.1 of Sigmodon hispidus. Taxonomy (NCBI): domain Eukaryota; kingdom Metazoa; phylum Chordata; class Mammalia; order Rodentia; family Cricetidae; genus Sigmodon; species Sigmodon hispidus. The sequence goes on from PVIH01000613.1 coordinate 194,932, forward strand.
TGAGCCAAGGATACATAGTAAAGCCCTGCATCTGAAAAGAACAACAAAAATTTTCAAGCAAATAACAGCAAGATGGAGGAATAAATGGGGAGTAGCGAGGCAGAGATCTAGACCCCTAAAGACTCTTTCCTTTGATAGAACTCATCTGGCCCCTGATCTTCCACCCTGTCTCTGATTATTCAAACCTCCTGTGCCTTGGATATATGTCTAGGGAATTTCCTTCAACATTCAAAGTAGACATTCTACCCTCTTGGGAATCCTTTACCCCTTGTGTATTTCATTCTTTTTATAGCTCCATCTAAACCAAGGCATGAAATAGAGCACAGAGTAGACAATCTGCAGCATGTGGAGCCCTGATATCCCCGTGCAGGTGATAGCAATGGATATTTGAGCCAAACAACAAAGGGCAGGATGGAGCACTGGAACCCTGGACAAAGGTTGGTACTAGATACATCTGCTTTTGAGCTTCACGTGCATTGGCTTCTAACTCGGGGGAATGATTTAATCTCCTCCTTCCTTCTTCAGCTACAAGTTGGGGCTATCAATTCTTAGGGTCACTGTGAGGATATAGCTGTGATGAGGGAGGGGTATAAGTGATGAACAGCAACGTAAGCACTTAACCTATGCTTGGGTGCTGATGAGAATCCAACAGTGTTCATTGTCTCTTAGAGTCTGCATGTGTGAACAATGGTAAAGAACTAATAGTTTATACCTAACCAGGTACTCACAGCTATAACATGAGACTTGTCAAGAACAGCTGAGATGGAACTGATATGCTTTTGTGGAGTCAGAGTTTAGCCCTAGAGACCAAATACAGGATGCTCTTCATGAGGATCCTATCTTTCTGGACCAAGGGAGACTTGGAAAGGGATTAGAATAAGATAAGGTTATCAAAGTGGAGCCCTTATGGTTGAAGCCTATTAGTGTCTCTATGAGCAAAGAGAGATGCTGTCTCATATAGACCTATGCACTCCTTGTCCGTAACTTGGGGTACTTGACCACCTGGCCAGAACAAGAAATCATGCAGACTCCAGAGCAGACAGGCAACACACAACTCCTGTAGAAACAACAGACTAAGATTCCACTAAGACCTGATTAAAGTAAACCAAGGAAGCAATGGGCAGGCACCAGTGCAAGAATACTTATAACAATATAAAGAACAACAAGGCACCACCAGAAGAAGCTGATGTCTCTACAACACCTGAACAGAGCAATGAAGAGGAAACGGAAGGAAACAACAATACAAACACCCTTATGAAGATTATAGGGGCCTTAGAAGAGGGTATGAAAAAGTCCCTTAAAGAAATAGAAGAAAAAAAACAAATAAAAAATTGGGAGAGATGAACAAATTCTTGAAAGAAAACAAAGAAAACCAAGAAAGGGAAATCCAACAAATGAAACAATCATTCCAGAAACTAAAAATTGAAATAAAAACAATAAAGAAGACACAAAATAAAGCAAAGGATAAAATAGAGAATCTGAAGAAATGATCTGGAACTACAGATATAAGCATAAGCAACAGAATCCAAGAAATGGAAGAATCTCTTGAGTGCAAGACTCAATAGTGGGAATAGATAAACTTCTCAAAGAAAACACCAAAACCAAAAAAGCTGTAACACAAACACAAAACATTCAGGAAATTTGGGACACCATGAAAAGACCAAATCTGAGAATAATAGGAATAGAAGAAGGAGAAGAATACCAGCTCAAAGACACAGATAATGTAGTCAATAAAATCATAGAAGAAAACTTGCCCAGTCTAAAGAAGAAAATGCCTATAAAGATACAAGAAACCTACAGAACACCAAATAGAATAGATCCCCCCAAAAGTCTGCTTGCCATATAATAATTTAGCCACAAAACATACAGAACAAAGAAAAAATATAAAGAGCTACAAAAGAAAAGGGCCAACTTACCTAAAAAGACAGACCCATCAGAATAACGTCAGACTATTCAATGGAAATAATGAAAGCAAGAAAATCCTGGTCAGAAGTTATACAGACATTAAAAGAGTCTGGCTGCCAACCCAGACTACTATACTCAGCAAGACTATTAATCACCATAGGTGCAGTAAGCAAGATATTTCACGACAAAGACAAGTTGAAACAATACCTATCCACAAATCCAGCACTACAGAAAGCACTTGAGGGAAAATCCAAGCTAACAAACCCAGATGCACCCATACAACCACAAACAATCAATAATCCCCAGAAGAAAAACCCTAAGAAAGGAAATACATACAAACTATCACCAAAAATAACAGGAAGTAACAATCAGTGGTCATTAATATCCCTTAAAATCAATGGACTTAACTCCTATAAAAAGACAAACTCTAACATGATGGATTACAAAACAAAAGCCAACCTTCTGCTGTATACAAGAAACACACCTCAGCTCCAAAGACGAACACAGGCTCAGAGTAAAGGGATGGGAAAAAGACTTTTCTAACAAATGGCCCCAAGAAACAAGCTGGTGTTGCTATACTAATATCCAACAAAGTCAATCAAAAGAGACCAGGATGGACGTTATTTATTCGTCTCAGGAAAAATTGATCAAGATGAGCTCAATACTGAATATTTATGCTCCTAATATAAGGGCACCTTCATATGTAAAAGAAATACTACTAAAGCTTAAACTCCACATCAAATATCACACTCCAATAGTGGGAGACTTCAATACCCCACTTTCAGCCTTGGATAGGTCAACCAGACAAAATATCAACAAAGAAATATGGGGTCTAACTGATGTTATCATGCAAATGGACTTAACAGATATTTATAGAAGCTTTCATCCGAACACAAAGGAATATGCATATTTCTCAGCATCCCATGAACTTTCTCTAAAATTGACTACATGCTTGGTCATAAGGCAAATATCAATAGTTACAAAATAATGGGAATAACCTCTTGTAAATAATATCAGACCACCATGGCCTAAAGTTAGAATTCAACAACAACAAAAATCACAGAAAGCTTACAAACTCACAGAAACTAACATCTCTACATTGAACCACCTCTGGGTCAGAGAAGAAGTTAAGACTTTCTAGAATTTAATAAAAATGAATCCACAACATACCCAAACTTATGGGACACAATGAAAGCAATGTTAAGAGGATAATTCATGGCACTAGATGCCTATATAAAAAAACCAAGAGAAAGCTTACACAAGAGACCTAACAACTCAGCTGAAGACTTTAGAATAGTTAGAAGCAAACTCACCTAGAAGGAATAGACAGCAGGAAATTATCAAACTTAGAGCTGAAATCAGTACAATAGAAATAAAGGGAACAATACAAAAAAATTAATGAATTAAAAAGTTGGTTCTTTGAGAAAGTCAACAAGATAGACAAACCCTTATCCAAACTAACCAAGAGATACAGAGAGGGAGAATTCAAATTAACAGAATCAGAAATGAAAAGGGGGATATAACAACAGACCCCCAGGAAATTCAGAGAATTATCAGGTCATACTTTGAAAATCTACACTCTAGTAAAATGGAAAACCTAAAAGAAATGGACAGCTTTCTGGACAAGTATCAATTACCAAAATTAAATAAAGAACAGATTGAAGACCTAAACAGACCTATAACACTAAGGGAAATTGAAACTGTTATTAAAAGTCTCCCAAATAAAAAAGCCCAGGTCCAAAAGGTCTTACTGCAGAATTCTACCAGACATTCAAAGAAGAAATAATACCAATACTCAACAAACTGTTCCACACAGTGGAAACTGAAGGAATGCTACCAAACTCTTTTTAAGAGGCCACAATCACCCTGATACTCAAGCCACTCAAAGATGCAACAAAGAAAGAGAATTACAGACCAATCTCCCTCATGAACGTTAATGCAAAAATATTCAACAAAATTCGGGCAAACTGATTACAACAACATATATAAAAAAAGTTGTCCATCATGATCAAGTAGGCTTCATCCCAGTAATGCAGGGATGGTTCAACATACAAAAAACTATAGATGTCATCCATCATATAAACAAATTGAAGGAAAAAAAACTGCATGATCATCTCCTTAGATACTGAAAAAGCCTTTGACAAAGTCCAACACTCCTTTATGATAAAAGTCCTGCAGAGATCAGAAATTCAGGGAAAATTACTAAGTATAATAAAGGCGATTTACAAGAAGCCAACAGCCAACATCAAACTAAAGGGAGAAAAACTCAAAGCAATCCCACTAAAAACAGGAACTAGACAAGGCTGTCCCTTCTTCCCTTATCTATTAAACATAATTTTCAAAGTTTTAGCCAAAACAGTAAGAGAATGAAAGGAGATTAAGGGGATACAAATTGGAAAAGAAGAAGTGAAACTATCTCTGTTTGCAGATGATATGATTGTATACCTAAGTGATCCACAAAATTCTACCAGGGAACTTCTATAGGTGATAAACTCCTTTAGCAATATAGCAGGATACAAGATTAACTCAAAAAAATCAGTAGCTCTCCTATACACTAAAGACAAACAGGCTGAAAAAGAAATAAGGGAAACATCACCCTTTATAATAGCTGCAAATAGCATTAAACACCTTAGTGTAACTATAACAAAAGAAGTAACAGATCTGTTTGACAAAAACTTTAAATCACTGAAGAAAGAAATTGAAGAGGATATCAGAAAATGGAAAGACCTCCCATGCTCCAGGATAGATAGGATGAACATAGAAAAAATGGCAGTCTTACCAAAATCAATCTATAGATTCAATGCAATTCCCATCAAAATCCCAACACAATTTTTTATAGACCTTGAAAGAACAATACTTAATTTTATTTGGAATAACAGGAAAGCCAGGATCACCAAAACAATTTTGTACAACAAAAGAAACTCAGGAGGCATCACCATCCCAAACTTCAAGTTATACTATAGAGCTACAGTATTAAAAACAGCCTGGTACTGGCATAAAAACAGACTTGTGGATGAATGGAATTGAATTGAAGACCTAGACATTAACCCACACACCTATGAACACCTGATTTTCAACAGAGGTCAAAAATATTCAATGGAAAAAAGATGGTATCTTCAAGAAATTGTGTTGGCATACCTGAATGGCAGTATGTAGAAAAATATAAATAGATCCAAGCCTATCAACCTGCACAAAACTCAAATCAAAGGATCAAAAACCTCAACATAAACCCAGTTAACTACACTGAACTTGATAGAAAAGAAAGTAGGAAATACCCTCCAATGCATTGGCACAGGTGACCACTTCCTAAATAGAAAACCAGTAGCACAAATAGAACAACAATCAATAAGTGGGATCTCCTGAAACTGAGAATTTTCTGTAAGGCAAAAGACACAGTCAGTAAAACAAAGCAGCAGCCTACAGAATGGGAAAAGATTTTCACCAACCCTACAAGTGACAGAGGACTGATCTCTAACACATATAGAGAACTCAAGAAACTAGAGTCCACAACCCTGAATAATCCAATCAAAAAATGGGGTTCAGAACTAAAAAGGAAATTCTCAGCAGAATTACAAATGGCTGAAAGACACTTGAAAATATATTCAGCATCTTTAGCCATAAGAGGAATGCAAATCAAAACAACTTTGAGATACTACCTTACACCTGTCAGAATGGCTAAGATAAAAGATACAGATGACAGACTATACTGGAGAGGATGCGGAGCAAGGGGAACACTCCTCCATTGATGGTGGGAGTGTAAGCTTGTTCAGCCACTCTGGAATGCAGTATGGAGGTTTCTCAGAAAACTGGGAATCACTCTCCCCAAGGATCCAACAATAACACTGGGCATATACCCTAAAGACACACATTCACACCCCAAAAGCATTATCTCAGCTATGTTCATATCAGCATTATTCATAATAGCAAGAACTTCGAAACAACCTAGATGCCCATCAACTGAGGAATGGATTAACAAACTGTGGTACGTTTACACAATGGAGTACTACTCAACAGTAAGAAAAAAATGATATACTAAAATTTGCTGGCAAATGGACGAATTTGGAGAATATCCTCCTGAGCAAGGTCTCACAAACCCAGAAGGATAAGCAGAGAATGTACTCACTCATTAGTGGATTTTAAGCAAAAACATTCTCTTTTTCATTGAAAAATGATGAGTGAATAAAGTGATTTAAAACATACACATACACAAAACAAAACAAAACTTCTAGTTTGTCTGTAGAAGGATTGCTTAGCAGAAATTTGTGGTGGCCGTAGAGCATCCATGGGCATTAAGCTGTGACCTACTGTGCTTTCTTCATCTGTAGCTGAGCCTAACCTGGCCTGAGAAGCTTTAGATTTTATTTTTTATGTTTCATGTACTTTAGAGAAAAGAGAAGTTTTATTACTGTATGGGTTTTTTGTTATCTATTCTGAATGTTTTGCTTTTTTATATAATGTTTGATATTGGTTTTCAAAAAAACAATAAAAAATTAAAAAAAGAGAAATTACTTACTAGTTCTTAAGGGGTGTGGTGAGACCATCCCTAAAGAAAAAGATCCAAAGCTGATCCAGAAATAAGAGCTGGGGTTCAGCAGAGAATAAGAAGGGAGGGTATGATTAGGCATTAGATAAATTCCACATGCAAGCTTTTTTTGTGTGTCTCCCCTCAGTCTATCCAGTGTCAAGAGAGCCTTGATTCTTCCTTTTCAGAAAAACTACACCTAATTAATGTGTCCTTCAAGCCCTGCCTCTATCGGCCAGCCCTTACCTTCTGCCATCCCTGATTGGCCAGCTGTCTTTGTCTATCCCTATCCCACGATGTTGGAATTGGGATAGGAAGTTTTATGTGTGCCTAAAATGAAGGTCTGGAGGCTCAGTGAGAGGAGAACGTGGGGGAGAAGAAGGAGGAAGGGGGGGTTGCCCATAAATAGAAGAATGGATAAGCAATACAACAGGATGTATGTAAATCAAAGGGAGTGGCACTCAACCTTGAGAAGAAGGAAGTCTAGTGTATACATTAGCACTGATGAACTTGAAGGATAATTGTCTAAGCAAAATAAGCCAGTCACAGAAAGAACATAATGTATCTGTATGATTCCTCTTCTGTGAGATGATCTGTGTGCTTCCACATGTATGTGTAAGTGTGCATACACATGTCAGATGTCTTCCTCAGTTGCTCTCTACCTTGTTTTTTGAGACAAGGCCTCTTACTGAATGTAGAGTTCATGGATTGAGCTAGGCTGGCTGTCTAATGAGTTCATGGATCTGCCTGTCTCTCACTCCCCAGTGCTGGGGTTATAAACATGTATCACTGCACTTGGCTTGTATGTGGTACTGGGGATCCAAACTCACACTCTCATTCTTGTTTGGCAGGTGCAGTACTAACTGAGCTATCTCAGCAGCCCCCCACACTATAGAGTACCCTGGATTCATGGAGACAAGAAGTAAAGGGTGGAATGAGGAATGGGAAATGAGAGGGGATAAGAGGAATTGTCTCCCGGCCACTGTTTCTCAAATTCACTTCTGCAAAATGTGACGAGTCCTGGAGACTAGCTGCAAATCAGTGCAAATATACTTAGTACAACTGAGTACTTTCAAAATTAAATTATAGCAAAATATGCACAGCACAAAATAGACCATGCTTAAGAAGGGGTGACATGGTCTATTTTGTGCTGTGCATATTTTGGTATAATTTAATTTTGAAAAGTGAATCAATTAATCAACCAAAGGACATCGTATGAACTACGGTGGTAGGTGTCCCATAGTATACATGAGGTACACTTTTTCAAAGATATAGAATATGTTTTGTTATCTAGAAGGCTCAGGCAAAGGAGCAGAGAAGAGAGGATCTTCAAGGTCCTTAAGCAGGATGCTGTTGTGTCAGGGTCTTTTTTCTGTAAGATGAGCCTGCTTGATTCAGGTGGATTTGCAGGTTTAATGTTCCCATCTTTTTCTCCCATCCCATATCACTCAGCTTTGAATTGGCAGCTTATACCACAGCCACAAGGTTCTGTCTTCTCCTTTTCTTTGTTCAGTTGAATTTGATTCCATTTAACCCTTGTCTTCTCTGTCAGGCTGATTTGGATTTAGACTTTATGCCAAAAAACTTACAGAACACTTTTTCTCGTGTGGCTTACACAATTGTACATGGCATCATTGTTCTTGCTTTATGTGGACCTGTTTGGCACTGCACAGTCCCTCAGATGACCACAGTGATGCCATCGGTGGCCTGTGTGCTGTCTGCAGATGAATAGTGCTGTTAGCAATGGAGTTTGAAACAGCTATGCAAATCTCAATATGTGTAGTGAGATCTGGCAATACTGGTGTGGTTTCTACCTTGGGAGACACTGCTGGTCTGGTTGCTTATGAGCCATGCATTAATTTCTTTTCTGATAAAATAACCCAACAAAAGCAGCTTATGAGATAAAAGGAATTGGCTTACAATGCCAGGGGGATAGAGTCCATCATGGTGGGGACGTATTGGTGGTACAAGTGTGAGGTTGGCCCAGCATCAGGAAACAGAGAGAAATGATAGGGGGCAGGGCCAGGAAGTAAACCCTCTGAGTCATCCCACTGACACACTTCCCCCAGCAAGGCTCTAAAGACTCCAAACCTTCCCAGACAGCACCACTAGCTGGGGAGCAAGCATTCAAACAAGTGAGAGGAGACATCTCACATTCAAACCACAGCAGTCCTCAGTCAGGTTAGAAAATTCTCTTTATTATATACCCAAAGCCCTATTCTGTCTAGAGCTTATTCTTCTCATCAATTTATAAAAAAAAAAAATGCATTAAAGTCTTCCTAAGTCATGGGCTGGCTTGGTGACCCACTGTCACCGTGATAGAAACACAGAGCACCCGAGTCAAAACATGATGCTATCTATCCCCCTTAGATTGTTCAACAGAAGTGGTTAAAAGTTTGCTGGTCAAAATTAAAGATAATTTTTCTCTTTCCTATTGGAATCTATTTAGAAGATTCAAATGGTCAAATTTTATAGCTTTAATATAATTATGTTAGCAGTAAAGGCCATTTAATTGAATACTCTGGTCTACAGGATACAATCTTGTGTCTGGGTAGAGACCTAGCAGCCCAGTCACTTCCCCTAGAAAGGCAGGCTCCCCTTAAGCTGTGTCAGAGCACTGAGCGGAATGATTAGTCCTTCAAGAAGATGCAGTAAGATGCTGTCCCTCCCCTTGGATGGAGGCTGACAGGGCCACAGCCACACAGCTTTGTAAGTCTGCTTGCTTTCCTGAATCATTCAGAAAGGTGAAACTTCTTTTACTTGTTAAATCTTACATCTAAACACTCTTTCATTAACACTTTGGGCTTTCCTTCCAACATTTTGGACCTTCTTATTCTTTCTCTAATGCTTCCATCACTGCCATGTAGTAGCCTGTCAACCCATGTGACCTCCATGCTGGCTCAAATGCCATGGTCCTTTGTCTTTTTTTCTGTCTCATTCTTCGCCCTCAGTTGCTGAAGGATTTGCAGCTCACCTGCCTCCGGGGTTTTTCTTTTAAATGCCAGTAAAAAATTTCCTTGTGCTTAGATTTGAGGCCATTATTAAATTTGTTTTGATCCCAAGAGGGGACCTTGATTTATTTGCATGTTAGATAGTTGTTTTGGGCTCTATAAAGCTGTCCCACTGCGATAGGTCATGAGTGCTCAGTGAACAAGCTAAAGATACAATAGAATAAAGTGTTACCTCTGAGGCTGCCCACTCTCCCTGCAATGGCCTCCCTCAGCTGCTATGGAAGAAATAGTGAGCCCCGTAGTAACTCACAGAGTGTGAAACAGACTTCCCAGGGTCCAGATGCTGACAGAATGGCAGGCTTCATTCCCAATCACCCTAGGAAGCTTACAGGACCTCATTTGTCATACTACCTTGGACATCAGAAGATGTTTGTGCCCACTCCCATCCTCTACCTCAGTTTTCAGACTCCCCAGGGCATCAGAAGATGTACCCTTCTTCCCTCCACATCCTCCAAGTCACACCTTCCTTCTCTAGAATTCTCACCCTTCCCCTACTTCCCAGAGCCAGGGACACCTGGCTGCAGATTTGAGAAATGTGCTCTCCCCATTCTCTGAGATTTTAAGAAGATACACTGTCCTAGTTAGCATTCTATTGCTGTGATAAACATCATGACCAAAAGCAACCTCAGGAGGAAAGGGTTTATGTTACCTTTCAGTTTATACTCCACCATGAGGGAAGGCCAGGCAGGGACCCATGGCAGGAGCCACAGAGGCCGGATCTGATGCAGAACCTTGCTTACTGGCTTCTCTCCAGGACTTGTTTATTTCCTTTCTTATATTCCAGGACCACCTATCTATCTATCTGCCTATTCGTCTGCCTATCATGTTGGGGCCTGAACTCTCATTAGATCCCCTGCTATGCTGCTATCTGTCTGTCTGTCCATTCATGGAGTTAATAACTTTTTAACAATTTTTTTTTTCCAAAGTACAATCCATCTCAGTGCCGCCTTGGACCCCAAACCAGAGACCTTTCACTTACACACACATAAAGGAAGCAGGCAGGGACAGGGGAGGGCAGAGCATCCCAAGAAGGATTACCATGCTTATGGAGATAGCTAAGAGTGACGGTGCTTTGTGATCCCTCCTGATGATGAAGGAAGGGCCTGTGTTCTTCACTAACATGTGTGATGAGGGATCTGAGAAGTGGGGAACAGAGGCTGTGTTTTTATTTCAATCAATATTATTTTTATTCTTCAAAAGCTACTTTCTTTGAGAAACTAAATCTATATAATTTTCCCATGTTGCTTCTTCTTTTACTAGGCAAGAGTAGTACTGGCAAAAGGAAATGGCTTCTTTAAACCTGAAGTGGTGAAATCTCAAAGACAGGCCAACTAGAAGAGCCTAGACACAAAAGATGTCTTCCTGTAGGATTCTTTTATATAGAGTGTCCAAAACAAAGACAACTCATTGAGAAATAAGTTAAGTGATGAGAATAAGAATGGTTACAGATGGATTGAAGATGTCACTCTTGGGGTATCAGAAGCATTCTTACTACGCTGATAGTTATTGTTTATCATCTCACCTTTATCTATTTTCAACCATATCTAGCCACTATCTATGGAAGACTGCTAGGAGAGGATTTTTTTCTTTTCAAGACAGAGTTTCTCTGTGTAGCTCTGGTTGTCCTGGAACTTACTCTGTAGACCAGGCTGGCCTTATACTCACAGGGATCCACCTGCCTCTGCCTCTGATTGCTAGAATTAAAGGTTTGTACCCCCATCAGCAGTGATGACTTTTTTTTTTTTTTTTAGCTTTCACAAAGGTGTGAGAACAGGTGGGACTTGTCTGGTTTATTTTACTTGACATGATGTCTTTGGTTCCATCCATATTGCTGTAAATGAAAGGATATCATTTCTAAAGAAGGAATTGTTTTCCATCCTGTATGTATGCAACGTTCTATGCTTTCCTTTGTTGGTTGAGGCTTTGGCTGATTCCATATCTTGAATATCAGCATCTTTGGGGGACCTGAGAAAGTTGCTGGTCAAGTCCTGGGATAGCTGGCTATTTCACTCACTGCCTAGGCTTTGTGGGACTATCTGCTGCTAGAAGCTAAGAAAGTGTAAGCCTAGTTGAAGCAGCCTGTGAGGCTGGATCACTTGAGGCAGCCATTTTGAAGTTGTCTAGGATTCAGATTTTGAGGAGATCTGGCAGGATGCTGGCAGAAAATGAGGTTAAAAAGTTTTAAAGGGATATTTTTTAGGTCCTGTAATTAAGAGGCATCAGTCCCAAGACCAGAGAAAGGTGGGGGAGATCCCACCCTCAGGAACAGGCAGTTGGTGGGGAAACTTAGGCTGATGATTGACAGTACTTGTCTGAAGTCCATTTGACCTGTGCTCAACTCCTTGGAGCTCACAAGAATTTTCTGACTTTACAAAAAGAAATAAGTTTAGACACATTAGCATTCCCACTGTTTGTAATCTGTATTGAAACCCACATTATGGAAAAGGCAGGAGGTTCACTCCTTTGAGTTATAAGGCATCCCAAAATGATTCTGGCTAAAAGTATTAACACTTTTCTCTATCCAGAAGACTGGGTGTGTATAGATTAGACAGATGTTTTTAGCACAATGAGAAGCATCTTTAAATCTATACTTAGAAAACAACCAAAGGGAATGTAAAATCTTGAGCTTGTGACTATGATAATAATAGTGGTTAGTGCTCTGTCAGGCATAGACTAATAGCTTATCAGAATTTTATTGATTAATGTTAAGTCTATGAACTTTTGGAGTCTTAATATATCAGTAGAATTGTAAGAGAGAAAAATCTGAAACGTCTCATTTTTATATACCTTAAATCACTTTCTTTTCATCACCATGCAGGCTTTTCATCCTCAGACCTTTATAACTTGCATTTACAAACCGTAAGTCACTTTCTTATCACAAGTTATCTTCAGACCTTTATAATGTGCCTTTGCACACCTTAAACTCTAAAATGCTTTCTTAAATACTCATAACTTAAGCTTTCATACTTTCACATAAACTTTATACCTTTTATTTTCTATCTAATCATTTACCATGAGACACAAGTGATTGATTACTGAGGGCAGTCATTGTAGAGTAATTCTTAATAAAGGAACAGTTAAAAAGTTACATTGAAATCTGTTCTGTGAATTTCTCTTTTCTGAGTCTGGTAACAATGTAAACTGTGTCTAGACCTAGTGGTGGCTCTAAGAGAGAGAAGAAGCCTGTGGCCTGGAGTTCACACACTAAGAGAACTGAGAAGGCATCTGAAGCTGTAAAACTGACAAAGCCATCGCTAGCCTAGTCATCAACACCATCAGAGTTCTGAGCAAGATAAATTTCACCTCAGTAAGCAGAAGTACAGTGTGGTGATAGATTGTATATTTAATAAAATCAGCCTGGAATATTAAAAAAAAGACTTCTGTTTGTTTTTTGGAGACAGGGTTTTCTGTGTAACAGTCCTGGCTGTCCTGGAACTCACTCTGTAGTGCAGTCTAAGCAGCTTCTGAATCTATTATCAGATAGAGACTTGCTGGCTACTTAGACAGCTACCCAGAGTTCTCAGTGGTTGTTAGGGGCAGATGTCTCAGTGCAGCATCAGTCTTTGGGTGCCAAGACCAGAAAATCCAGCAGACTGTCCTGTGAAGTAGGAACTTTGCATGGTGTAGGGTGTGGAGCAGCCTACCTTGTCTAGACAGAGCAGGGCAATAGACTCCCAAGTGTCCTGCTTGTACACAGTCTGGGTTTTGGCAGCAAAGTGAAGGGCAGTTTTTTTCATCCTGCCAGATTTAAAGCAAGCTCTAGGTGGAGGTTCCTCTGTGTCTATCATCTTCTTTGGGGGTAGATAAAGATACTGCCAGGAATTGGCATGTCTCTCTAGCATAAAAAGCTTTTTTATTAAAAACTTTAAATGCCATATTTTCAGATCTCTGAAGCATTTGAGGACCATCTATCTATTAGGTTTTCATAAATAGGCAAACTTTGCTAGTGTCTAGTTAGTCATTTTAAGCTTACCTGTGAAAACCTATATGGGCTAAGTAAACCTTAGCCTTGTACTTAATTATAGCCTTGCTTAGTATGACTATAATTAAATAATTTGATAATTTATGAGATGACTATTAACCTGTGTTCCTTTATAGTCTTTAATACATTAGCAGCTTTTGTAAGGCTAGGACCTCACATTCTATCCCTGTTTAAGGTGGCCGACAATTAAGTTGCATTTTAGAAATTATACTTACCATCTACAGTAAGTTAGTAGCCTTTTTACCCTTTCACATTCCACTTTCTATCTAGCCCTGTTAGATTTAGCCTTCAAAAGGTAGCAAATTTTGAATGAAGCTCTTTTAGAATAAAAATAAAACTAAAAAGTTTTATTTTTTATAATAGTTATAAATTTATAAATATAATAAAGTTATAAATATAAGTTTAAAATAATAATTTGATAAAAATAATATAATTTATCATAGATAATGGGTTCAGCAAAAAAGCCAAAGCAGGTGTTCTGTGGGTGAAAATGGAACAAGTTTATTCTAAACTGCTAAGCCTGTCTCCCCAGAAGGCAAGAAAAAGCAGCCCAAACGCCCAACCCTGAGAAAAGGACTCACTTAGGGCACTAGACAACCATAATAAAATAATATTGCAGTTTTTATATGGCTTAGTTTATCCAAATAGCTAAAGCTTAAAGTGAGCAAAAATGGAATTAGACAAAATTATCATGAACTTGACTAGACCTTAAGAATCTATAAACCTTATTTATCAAACATATGTTACTATTTATCTAAATTATCTAGAAGCTTGTTGTTGAACATTTGGCAAAGAAATAAGTACTTAGATGCAAATCTCTAATCGGAGTAGACTGTTACAACCTTAAATTTTTTTTATCAGTATATAGAGTGTATTCTAAGCCAGAGTTGAGTCACATATACAGTATGTTGTAACAAATAACCTTATATTTCTATCCAATCCAAAATATTTGAGACTTGGTACTTCTTTAGTCTTAAAGGAGATACAGTGAACAGAGAGCTCATTAGGACTAATGTTAGTTGATATGTCCCCTTTAACCTTAGTAAAGATGGTTGCCAGCCATGTGGCCACCTATATCCTGATGAGGTCACCAGCCAAGATAGAGGAAAGCCCCATGGTTGATATTTAAAACACATTTTCCTAAACAAGGGTTGACTATAAGTTATATGCACATATACAGAGAGTTGAATCCAAGTTATGTACACATACATGCGGAGTTAAATCCAGGTTACATTTATACATTTACACACAAGTAAAGTTAAATACAAGTCATATGTGCACACACACGCACATCACATATACATCTTAAACAAGAATTAAATTACACACTCACAACATATATCTAAGTATAGAATTTTAATTAAAAGCCTTTTGTTTAAAGCCAAATTTTGGTACAAATTATACAGATTTTTAAACCACACCCAATGAGCAATTTACAAATCCTGAGATGAATTTACCTGAGCATAATCTTAAAACATCATTGTTTTGTGAAAGCAGAATGCAAAGAAATCATAGAGATGAAAGATTTTTAGGAGTGATGAAGAAGCCTTAGAGGTAAGAGACTTTGAGAGTGCAGCTGAGCAAGTTTAGGTATAAGATATTTGGGGATCATTTGTTTTGTGGCAGCAGCAGTTGTTAACAATTTACGAGAATTTGGAAATCAATTTCATCAGTTTTCGTCACTGATCTGAACTGAGGCCAGGCTGTTGTAATAAAATCTGAGTCCATGGAGGAGGAGAGAGAGGATCACAAAGTGGGGCACTTGTGAGTGTGTTTCTTGAAGTTTCGGGAGGGGGAGGGGAGTTCAAGTGAAAGGGGCAGGGAGCTGCATGACCGCAGGGAGGAACCTTCAGGCTGGCTGCAAGGTGAGAGAAAGCCAGGAAGGAGCAGAAAGAAAGAGGGTGTCCACATGATCAGCAGGTTACATGAGCCACAGCCATGTGACTAATACAGCAGTCTAGAGCTTAAGCTCTGGGTCTCACAAGCTGCTGGGAAAGGGCAGTAAGGAGGAGAGGAGATGTCCACATGGCTGCAGCAGGCTTCAGGGGCCAGACAAACACACATGTCCATGTGGAAAGTAAAGCAGGAAGAACCAGACTCTAAAGTTTGGAATTAGATTCATTCCCAGGTAAATGATCTGTGTACTTACTGAGGGTCAGGTCAACAGATACTGCAGTGGACAACCAGTGTGTTCTGAGTAGGACAAAGATGACCTCTCCATCTCTGACTCCTAAGTTACAATAGACATATAGACAGGATATTTACAAAGTTTAGAGAGGGAGAACAGACAGAAGCAAGCAGGTCTTGAAGCAAAGAAAACAAATTCTTTCTTGGTTCCCCATCTGCCTTGTCTAAGGTATACTGAGGCCAGAATTGATTTGAAAGGAATGGTCAGGGGTTCTCCAAAACACATCCCAATGGGAGCAAGGAGGTATATGACACAGTTCCCAAGGATGAGGTAGAGAGAAGTCCAGAACCTGGAATTCTCAGGCATCCTTGAGACTCAGAGGAGGACTGAACAAAGTGGGCACAGACTCTTTAGTTCATTGCCACACAAGAACAAGGGTCCAGGGCTTAAAGCCTAAGCGAGTCACAGTTGTCTGGTAGTCAGACTTCTAAAAAAGCCAGAAGACAAGGACTGTGCTCAGTAAACAAAGCCTCACATCCAGCGGAATGGTCAGAGTGGGGTAGCCCCACAAGCGACCCTATTGCAGGTATTGAATGGACCACAAAGCCATCACTGACTGAGAAAGTAGATCTGTTGCAGATAGTGTGTAGGTAGGATTCTAGTGTGGCCAGGAAAGCCTAATAAGTTTCTGTATCAATGAAAGAAATTTTAAAAAGTAAGGTGTTATATTTAGGAAGTGCTCACCTGTGCCAATGTGTTGGAGGGTATTTCTCACTTTCTTTTCTATCAAGTTTAGAGTAGCTAGCTGGTTTTGTGTTGAGATCTTTGATCCACTTGGATTTGAGTTGTGCAGGGTGATAGGTTTGGCTCTATTGGCATTCTTCTACATACTGCTATCCAGTTATGCCAACACTATTTGTTGAAGATACTATCTTTTTTTCCATTGAATATTTTTTGCCTCTTTGTCGAAGATCAGGTGTTCATAGGTGTGTGGGTAAATGTCACGGTCCTTGATTTGATTCCATTGATCTACAAGTCTGCTTTTATGCCAGTACCAGGCTGTTTTTATTACTAAAGCTCTATAGTATAGCTTGAAGTCAGAGATGGTGATGCCTCCTGAAGTTCTTTTATTGAGCAGGATTATTTTGGCAATCTTGGGTTTCCTGTTATTCCATATAAAGTTGAGTATTGTTCTTTCAAAGTCTGTAAAAAAATGTGTTGGGATTTTGATGGGGATTGCATTGAATCTGTAGATTGCTTTTGGTAAGACTGCCATTTTTACTATGCTGATCCTACCTATCCAGGAGCATGGGAGGTCTTTCCATTTTCTGATATTGTCTTCAATTTCTTTCTTCAGTGATTTAAAGTTTTTGTCAAACATATCTGTTACTTCTTTTGTTATAGTTACTCCAAAGTATTTAATTCTATTTGCAGTTATTATAAAGGGCGATGTTTCCCTTATTTCTTTTTCAGCCTGTTTGTCTTTAGTGTATAGAAGGGCTATTGATTTTTTTTTAGTTAATCCTATACCCTGCTACATTGCTGAAGATGTTTATGAGCTGCAGGAGTTCCCTGATAGAATTTTGGGGGTCTCTTATGTAAAATGGTCATATCATCTGCAAATAGAGATAGTTTGACTTCTTCCTTTCTGATTTGTATCCCCTTAATCTCCTTTTATTCTCTTATTGCTTTGGCTAGAACTTCTAGAACTATATTGAATAGATAAAGAGAGAGAGGACATCCTTGTCTAGTTCCTGATTTTAGTGGAAATGCTTTGAGGTTTTGTCCATTTACTTTGATGTTGGTTGTTGGCTTGCTGTATATTACCTTTATTATAATTTGGTATTTTCCTTGTATTCCTGATCTCTCCAGGACTTTTATCATGAAAGAGTGTTGGATTTTGTGAAAGGCTTTTTCTGCATCTCATGAGATGATTTTTAGTATTTTGCGAGTGGAAGAACTTGCTATCAGGCTGCTAAGAGCCATATTAGATTTATTAAAGGATTATCTGCAGGTGGGGCTAGAGCCTCTACAGGTGGGCCATGGCTGCAACAATCTAACAATCCATACTTTGTTAATGTATAAAAAAACACAGGTTTTATTTGTCTGTATAACTGTGTAAGGATTTATAGACAGTAGTTAGCTGCCATGTGGATGTGGGAAATCAAACTTGGGTCCTTTGGAAGAACAGTCAGTGTCTTTAACCTCTGAGAAATCTTGCCAGCTCTCTCAGAGGCAGGTTAAAATGGCTCTTTTGGAGTGCAGACCTCTGTGTCACGGAAGTGGCAGCAGTTGCAGCTCAGAGTCACTGAGATGTCTTTGTTGAGATGCCTCTGTGGCAGCTGTGTGAAGGGGTTGTGGCATCGTGCAGAGAAGGCAGAGGGAGAGGAGGACACCAGAGGGGTCTATGATGCCTCTCGAATCTGCTGATGGACATTGTGGTATCTTGAGGAACAACCTGGAGTGGGCACACTCTCGGGTGGGAAGGTGGGGTATAGAGCCAGGGAAGGTCAGTGTAAATCATGTGCATCAAGGAGGATGAGTCTGTGTTGGCTGTGGCATCTTTTGGTGGTCTTGGCCTGTTTTGTTGGTACATCAGGTCTCATTTGATGCTGCACACAGCAAGGAGTTCTGGATTAACTGTAGTGAATGGACAGCCAGCAGCGGTGCTATGCTGGTGCTCTGCTGTGTCGGTCTGTGGTGCTTGATGAACTTTGCTTAAGATAAATACGGCTATTTAGGGTTGGGAGGTGAGCAATTGAATTTGGAATGTGAACGTTATAGGGAGAGAGTGGGAGATGGCAGAAGAGCAGAAAAAGGTTTAGAAACAGAGAGAAGAGATGCGGAGAGGGAAAAAACGCTTCCATTTGCACCTAATGCTTGCTTGGAAAGTTAGCTGTCACAAAATATAATAAGGCTAAACAGCTTTAGAATCTTAAGCACACGTCTTAGGGATGAGCCTGAAAGAATTTTTTTTTGTGGCTTATTCTCTATTATTGAGACTTAAGGGGGGTCAGAAACTTGCCAAGCCTGGATTGTTACCTCGCTGAAGATCCCATAGGGAAGCATGACCACACTGCATCAGTTCATCAACTGCCAGGGAAGCACACTTAGACAATGCCCCCAAATCATGCCAATACCCCTAAGCTCTCATCAGAGCAAAGGGGTAAGCTTCAGGAAAGTACACCCAACCAACAACAGGCGCTGGTCCACCACATAGCCTGCATCTATGCCTTAACACAAGGTGCTTGCCAGCAAAAGCATCTACAGAAGATGCTAGTTCACAATCCTACTGGCAAGTCAATGGGAGGAACTCAATCCTAGGAAAAGCCAGGGGAACACTTAGCGATTGAGGCCGATGGTGTGTGAATGTACACTGTGACCGAGCAAATGGAAGGGCAAATCTTGGCAGTAACTGTGATTCTTGGATGAGGCTTTCTTAGATTATGTTCACCTAAGTCTAAGAAAAGGCCTCCTGGGTTTCAGCACCAATGTTAGTATTTTGTGAGTGGAAGAACTGGCTATCACACTGCCAAGAGCCATATTAAGTTTATTAAAAGACTGGGTGGGGGAGGGGAAAGGAAGAGAAAGAGGGGGATAGAGAGCAGAGAAGAAGGAGAAAGAGAGAAGGTCTCCCACATGGTTGGGGCTTCTAAAGGGAAATCATGCAGACATGTCCTAGATGTGGGTGTCAGAGGCTCCTCAGAGCCTCTGCAGGTGGGGGCGTGGCCACAACAATCTAACAATGATCATGTGGTTTTTTTCTTTCAATTTGTTTATATTATGGATGACATTCACAGCTTTTCATACGTTAAACCATCCCTGCATCTCTGAGATGAAGCCTATTTGATTGTGGTGGATGATATTTTTTTTTTGATATGTTGTTAGATTCAGTTTGCCAGAATTTTATTGAGAATTTTTGCATCAATGTTCATGAGGGAAATTGACCTGTAATTCTCTTTATTGTGTATTTGAATAGCTTGGATATCAAGGTGATTGAGGCCTCATAAGAATGTTTGACAATATTTCTTTGGTTTCTACTGTATGGAACAGCTTGAAGAGTATTGGTATTAGTTCTTCTTTGAATGTTTAGTAGAATTCTGCACTGAAATCATCTCATCCTGGGATTTTTTTTTTTTTTTTTTTACTTTGGAGAAGATATTCCTAGCTAATTGGGAGCATAAGGGGCTGCAACCAAGAAGGTGTGGGAACAAATCATGAGAGAAGGAGATGATTAAGTGAGAGGAGCAACAAGCAGGGAGAAAAAAAAAGATGAAGATCTTAATAGAGGAAGCCATTGTGGGGTTGGTCAAAGACGGGGTACTAGGATAACCTCCAAGAACTCACAGGATGTCTTTGACTAGGTCTCTAACCAATTTTGAAGATGTTGCCTAGACAAGACTTCCCCTATAATCAAATGAATAGCCACCCCAAGTGCCATCACAGAACTTACATCCAACAATGAATATGGGTAGAGACAGAGATACATGGCTGAGCACTGGGCTGAGCTCCTAGTCCAGCTAAGAGTCTGGGAGTAGTGTCTACATGAGCAAGGGGATAGGGGTTATGAGGAAAATTCCCACAGTGATGGCTGGCTGGAGATCTGGGGAGCTCACTGAATTAAGAGCATCCACTGGGGAACCTTCAAGAAGAGGAACTAGGTCCTCCAAGGATAGGCAACTGCCCACTGACATGAGCAGTATGTGGAGCCTCGAGGGGAAGGGATCATACTGTGTTTCTATGTGTGGACTGGCACTTCAGAGCTCATTTTCTCTAGAGGAACACTTATCCCAGTCTTGACATTAGGATGAGGAAATTGGACCTGCCTGGAGTGGATGCTGAGCTGATCCACCTTGGGACTTCTTGCCCTTTTAGGGGAGGGTACTATGGAGGGATGGGGAGGAGGGAGGCTGAAGGCTGACCAGGAGGGATTGGGAGGGAAAGGAAGGGAGAGAGAGAAAGGGGATACATGGGAGCAAAAAGACTTTATTTTATAAATAAACTTTTTTTTTTTTAAGTGGAAAAAAAAAGTAATTTGAAGTGCATATGTTTCAGCCGGTCCTACCAAGGTACACTACTAGGCAAACATGCCACACGCAACAGAGTTAGTATAAGAGGTTTACTTGCGGGAGGGGGAGAGTGAAAGAGTGAGAGGCCACGTCAGAGTGGGGACATGAGAGAGAGAGAGAGACAGACAGACAGACATCCAGACGGGGAAGAAGAGAGGCAAGAGAGCAAGCTGTCCCTGGCAGGCACTTTAAGGGGTGCATCTGTCACCCAGATGATGGCAGAAAGGCATCCGGTGTGGCAGGAACTAACATTCAGAATCTCTCTCTCTCTCTCTCTCTCTCTCTCTCTCTCTCTCTCTGTTAAGTTTTTTTTTTATGAATTGTTTATTGGATACACTGTCCTTTCCCCAAATTAATAACCATGTTAACCAAAGCTGAGTAGTTTTTTCTTCATTATTTTTATTGTATTTATTTATTTGCTTGCTTATTGTGTGTGTCTAACATGTATGTGCCCATAGTGCATACAGAGCTCAGAGGACAACTTGTAGGAGCCTGTTGTCTTTCTCCACCATGTGACAGAACTCAGATCTCTGAGTCTTGATGGCCAGCACCTTTACTTACTCACTGAGCCACCCTGCCTGGTTAGCAGTGCCCACTTTTAGGCACTCCACATGCTCACTCCACATGCTCTGCTCTGTTGTTCTCAGTACCTCAGAAAGTTTGCTTATTCACTGGACCGACTTCCCAACCCTATCTTGAATTTCTGTGCTTCACAGGGCTCCTGTCTCTCCTGCTGACTGTTGCTGGTCTGTGTTATATGGGACAATCAGAGCAAGAGGGTCACTCCAAGATGCAATTCCAGCTCTGTGACAGCAGGGAGGAACTGTGGTGGAAATGTTCTCTGTATTCTGTAAATAAAGGAGCTGTTTTGGCCTATGTGGAACACTGTAGAAGTGGGTGGAGGATTAGAGGAGAGACAGGTAGAAGGAGGGTGGAGTTAGCCAGTCTTCATCTGACCCCTGAGGAAGAACCATGTAAGGAATCCAGGTGAGCCACAGGCTGGGACACATGGCAGATAGAATACTAGAAATGGATTGAATTAAGATGAAAAAGCTAGTTAGTAATGTGCTTGAGACATAGGCCAAACAGTATGAAATTAATATAAGCATCTGATTCACTTGTTTGGGGGGAAAAAGCCGCCTGCAGGCAAGGTCCGAACTTCTGACCCAAACGGGGCCGGAAATCTTCTACAACAAGGAACAGTTTTGAGTAAGCAAACCTAACCAGCCTTGCAAATATATATTTATGGATAGTTACTCAAACGTTGATTTGAAAGTAAAACAAGCTCCTAATAACAAAGTCCCTGATCTAATCTCTATGTTTTACGAATGAAAACATCACATTCTGCAACTTTAGCCTTTACAGTGTACTGTCTGCTGTACCAAATAATGCAAAACACTCTAGGTGTGCCAGGACCATCTTGTGACCAAAGTCATGTAAAAGGTGTGAAGCTCCTTCAGAAAAACAACTCTACAGATAACAGAAGATAATTGAAGAGAGAAAACTTAGCTCAAGAAACCCAATTATGCATTCTAGTGGCTATTTTATAAAAAGGTAAAATAAAGTTTAGTTTTTCATTTCTGGCGGGGGTCGGGGGGTGGGCTGCTGCCCAGGTCTGGGAGAAAAATAGTCATGCCTTATCAGTCCTTAAAAAAAAAGTTTAAAAAAATAGACCTAGCAGGGAGCCTCCCAAGTTCCCTGAGAAAAAAATAGCTTCCTACCTGCCCAGCTCTGGCAGATTAGTTAAGACATCTGCCCAGTTCTGGGAGAAAAATAGATTTTTGTTTGCTCAGTTATAGGAAAAACCAGCCACCCCAGTTAGGGTCCAGGTGGGGTGCAAAGATACTCTGGGGCAGAAAGACCCTAAGCACGAGCCAATCAGTAGCATGTCAGCACCGTCTCCTTAGTCTCCAAAGCAACCAACTTTGTTATAAATTTTGCTAGTGAAAGATCCCTTGTAACCAAAGACACTAGCTACTTCTTGGTCTGTTATCACAGCGTAAAAAATGATATTGCGCTGCCAATAAACCTTGCTGTTGCATTCCGGACATCCCTGTCTCCGATAGTCTCTGTGAGGGTCGAGCTTTAGGCATAACAACAATCACTGTTTTCTACAATGATTTCTTCAAGGTCTTCTAGAAACCAACTGTTTGTTCTGATATTTACCCTAGATACAGCGAAAACAACCATTCCATTCTGTTTACCTTCCATATAATGATTCTACTGGTTTCCTCTACAGCTGAGCTCCTGTGCTCTCCCTTAAGGCCATTCATTCTCCTCCTGGGTTCTAGCCCTAGAGGGGGTGAGCATTGGTCACTGTTATACTGATGCCTTGGTTCCTTATTTACCTTTCTATTGCTGTGATTAAACAGCTTGACCATGGCAACTTAAACAAGAAAGTGTTTAATTTGGCTTATAATTTCAGAAAGCTACAGTCCATGACGGCATAGTAAAGAAACAACTGAGAGTTCACATCTTGATCCACAGCCACAAGGCAGACACACACACACACACACACACACACACACACACACACACAGAGAGAGAGAGAGAGGGGGGGGAGAGAGAGAGAGAGAGAGAGAGAGAGAGAGAGAGAGCGCTCACTGGGAATTGATACCTCAAAGCTAAGTGACACACCTAGTCTAACAAGGTCACATTTCCTAATTCTTCCTGAACAGTTCCAATAATTGGGGACCCAGCATCCAAACATCTGAGTCTACTGGAAGCACTCACATTCAAACAACCACACTTGGCCACTGTATAAATATATTCTGAATTCAGATAGGGTGCTGCCTCTAGCTTCATTCTTTTGCTCAGAATCACCTTGGTTATTTGGGGTTGTTTTTGGTTTCATGAGAATTTTAACATTTTCCTTCTAATTTTCTAGAGAATATTTTTGGCATTTAAACAGGACTCTTATTGAATTTGTAGATTGCTTTGGGTAGTATAGAGATTTTAATAATATTAATTCTTCTCATCTATCAAAATGAAATGCCTTTTCATTTCTTCATGTGTCCTCTTCAATTTCTTTCCTTGACATTTTATAATTTCTGTGATAGGGATATTTAATTAAATCTATTCGTAGATATTTTATGCATCTGCAGCTACTGAGGATGGGATTACTGTCTTTAATTCTCTTCAACAAGTTCATTATTGGTGAATAAAAATGCTACTATTTATATGCTAATTTTGGATCTTGACACCTTATGTATTTATCAGTTTCAACCATTCTTTGGGGGAGGATTTTTGTATATATAAAATCTTGTCATCTGAAAACAGCAATAATTCACTTAATCCTTTCTAATTTGGGGGGCTTTATTTCTCTGTTACTGAATTTCTCTGTCTAAGAGGTTTGGTATGACTTTAAGCAGGAGTGGGAAAAGTGGATGTCATGAATCTGAAATGTCCCCATAGGCTGTCCTAAGTGTTCTGTCCCCAGTTTTAGTGCTGTTTTGAAGGTCATGGAGCCGTTAGAAGATGGAGCCTGGCTGGCAAAAGTAGGGAGATTCAGTAGCTACTGTCCACATCAAGGAGTAGGTTTGAAGCCCATGAGGACTGCAAAGTTAGCTTGTAGATCCACAGCAGGCCTGGGGGCTGCAGGTGCTTACCTTTCCCTTTAGTGAAGAGCTTGCCAAGTGTGGCTTCCAAGGGCACGCCCACATATTCCCCTCTGTATGCTGGTATCCCAGAGAGAGGGGTTGGGCACATGTATGTGTGGGTGGCTGAGTGTGTGGATATAGAGGCCAAAGGACATCAAGAGTTCCCACTACTGCTTTCCCTTTATTCCCTCAGGAGGGATTTCTTTTTTTTTTTTTTTCACTCAGCTAACTCAAAGTTCTCCAGTTATGATAGGTTGACGGGTCAGTGAGCTTTGGGGATCTGCATGATTTTGCACCCAGCACTGGTACTATAGGCATGCTGAGTCATGTGCTGCTGAGGCTCCAAAATCAGGACCTTATTCTTGCTAAACAAGCACTCCTAACCGCCCTACTTTCCAGCCCCTGACCTGAACTTCTGCGCTACACAGGGCTCCTGCCTTGCTGAGCTCCAGTGCTCATTCTCCTGAGAATGCAGTCATTCATGGCTGTCCTGGCTCTTGTCCAGGAAAAGATGGAGGAGTGTTGTTTTCCTGCTTGCTCCTTACGAGTTGCTCAGCCCAATTTCTGTGGGTCTAGCTGCCTGGGGTGGCACCATCCACAGTGGGCTGGGCCCTCATATATCAATCATTAATAAAGAAAATACCTTAAAGAAAACACCTATATGCCAAAATGATGGAGGCATTTTTTCAATTAAGAGTCCCTCTTCCCACAGAAAACCAGTACAGTGAGTCATAGGGTTAATCCTGAGGAAATGTCCTCAGTGTTCAACTGGAGAAAACGCAAATGACAAGACTCAGACTATATGATGAGAAATTGGAGATGAGCTGCTGCTGATGATGATGATGGTGTGTACTAGTCAGGATCCACTATCTGTGCACAGCAGATAGAATGAATATGTTACAAGAGGATTTGTTGGGTTGGCTTACACAATATTGTAGGGAGTCATCCAACAATAATTATCTAGCACCAAAGAGGCTGAGAACACAGTTATTCAGTCTATGAGGCTGGGTTCACTAGTCCAAATCTGGATTTCTGGAGACTTGCTCATATGTAGGCCACATTGGAAGCCTGAAGACTAATATCAGCAAAGGAATCAGCGATGACAGCAACAGGCTAGATGAACTCACCAGCTTAAAGGCTAAGCAATCAAAAAGCAGAACTCTCGCCCCCTTCCATGCCTTTTTTCTGGGTAGACATCAGAATGTACTACCCACACTTGGGCTTGATCATCTCAGATCAGTTAACATGATCAACACAATCCCCTGCAGACATGTGCACAGCTAAACCAATGCAGACAACACATTGAGACTCGCTGGCTCTCTAGGTGATTTCAGGCTCCTCAAGTTGACACTTAAGGTCAAGCATTGCATAATGTAAAGTGTATAGTTGTCAACGTTCTGATAAAATCAGACTGAAATTATAGGACATAGGAGATTGGGAGACAGAAAGGCAGGACATATGAAAAGTGAAGAGAAGTCATGGCTCTGTCTGTCCAGGGTCCCTACTGGCCTGCACATTTGCCTCAGAGTTAGAGAGCTATTTCATCTACTCTGAACTCGGCCTCCTGGTCCCTCTGTGAGAACGTGTGAGAAAGGATGCCTGTTAGGGAAGGGATTATTCCAATGTGGGGTTTTTGTAACAAAGTACCTTATGAAAGCTTAGGTCATCATTTAAGTTTCAGGAATGATGGATCTCTTCTGCTGAGGAAAAGATGCTCTAAAAGAAACACACTAGAAGGGGACTCCAGTGCTTATGAAGGCTGAAGAGTTGTTTACCCGACAGAGTAACAGTGAATGCCTTGAAGGGCTTCCATTTTCTGGGGCTGCCAACCTGGCATTTCAACGAACTGTCTGAGCAGGATGTTCAGAGGCAGTGGCTGTTTCCTTGTCTTTCGGGAGATTTCTTTACTACCAAGTAAAACAGCTCAGAGGACAGCAACAAGCCCCACAATCATCAAATACACCAAACACCTGACCACCGCCCTGTTGGAAGAAAGGCTCCACCCTGCCTCTCTGTCTCTTCTGTGCTCTCTATAAGTTGGTCCTGGAAGAGTCAGACAGAGATGCCATCCAGCCGCCAAAGAAACAACATGTAAGGTAACACAGGTACGCCACCAGCCATGTTGCAGGACAAATTGATGGAAATGGGTTGAACTAAGATGAAAGAGCTAGCTAGTGATATGCCTGAGCCACAGGCCAACAGCATGAAATTAATATAAGCATCTGAGTCATTTTGAGGGGTTCCTAAGTGGCTGTAGGCAGGTCCAGACCATGGGGCTAGGTGACCTGGGACTGCAGGTCAGTGGGTCTGGACTACCAGGCAGATGGGCCAGAAACCTCATTCAACAAAGTAGGTGAGGGCCTAGAGGGCTGTAGGTAGGAGTTTCCAGTGCTCTAATTTACTAATTTCTTTTGTGTGTCAGTGCAGTGTGCATACATGTGAACCCACATGAATGTACAGATACATTTGCATGTGTGTGTGTGTTTATACTTGTATGGGGACAGGTATGTGTACAGATGCGAATTTACATGTGTGTACTTGAAGCTAGAGGCTGACGCTGTTTGTCTTCCTGGATCATTTTGTTCCTTATATATTGAGGTAGGTCACTTAGTTAAACCCAGAATTCACTGATTTGGCTAGTCTAGACAGCCATCTTACCTTGGGAATCCTATCTCCACCTATGGAGTGCTAGGGTTACAGGAAGGCTGCCATGCCTGATGCGCATTTACATAGATGCTGAGGTCTGAATGCTGGTTCTCATTTTGTCACAGTAAACACTTTACTCACTGACCCATTTTCCCAGCCCTCAAATATTCTATTTATAATCTTTAAAAAGTCGATTTCTGTTTCAGATAAGCAGAAAAATCATAAGCATATCTTTGATGCATTTCTCATATCAATATCTCTGTGTCATTATTACCCAAATCAAGAAACAGAAAACAGCCAGTAGCTGCACCCACCCCTTGCCTCTGCCCCAGACTCCCCGGCCCCATTCCCACCCGAGCACTAATGGATTTCTAACAGCCAGTGATGGTTAGTCTTGGCTCTCAGACTGATTGGATTAGGAACTCCCTGGGAGGTTAATAAGGCATGCTCTTTCCTGTTTCTCTGAGGTTGCTTCTAGAGATGATTAACTCATGAAGACTCTGACCTAATGAATTGTTTAGTCCATTCATGCCAGGGATTTAAAATTCAAGTGGATCAATGGGAGACGGTAGGCAGGGCCTGGTTGGAAGATGTAGTTCCTTGAAATGCACGTGCTTGGGGGTTCTGTATCTAGCCATTTCCTGCTATTGATCACCATCCCTTTGCCTTGATATGAACCTCCTGCCACCCCCACCCCCTGCAGAGCAGAATGAAACCATGAGCAAAGCAAATCCTTCCTTAAGTTGTTTATAGAGAACTCACTCAGAGACACCATTGATTACTTCTGCCTGCTCTTAACTGTCTACACAAGTCAGACATCCAGCCCTCCTAAGTACCTTTTGCTCAACAGTATCATCTTGAAATTCAATGGTATGACTTTTTTTCCTTCTGCATTTGACTTCATTTTCATTGCCATTCCTAGCTATTCCATGGCACAATTATACTCACATTCATCTACCAGCAATAAGAATTTAGTTGATTTCCAATATGGGTATCTAATGGATCATACTCTTGACAACATCTTTGCACTTATCCATTGGTGTGTGTGTGTGTGTGTGTGTGTGTGTGTGTGTGTGTGTGTGTATACAGAGTCTTACTTGTTAACCCTGGCTAACTAGGTTATCACCACAGACCAGGATGACTTCATATTTATGGTACTCCTCCTGCCTCAGCCTCTCTAGTGCTACAATCCCAGGCATGAAGCATCCTGGCTTCATTTTTGTATGATGAACACCAGTTATTAACTTCCTAAATCAAACAACTTATTACAATTTTCAAATCTAGTGGTGAAATCTTCGCAAGTGGGGTATTTAGTATTTTATTTCTTCTTCTGTGAAGATCTATTGATAAAGTACAAGCAGCAAAGTGACGTGACCCAGTTCATGTTTGCAAATGTACAGATGTGAAGCTAGGTAGAAACCAAGGTGGGTGAGGGTGAGGGAGAGGGGAGGTAGGGGGCAGAGATGCCAACAGAACTGCCAACCTCCTCCAGGTGAGGTGATGTTGGCACAGCATTGCGCCATTGGCGTGGAGAAAAGCTGGGACTGATGGCTGATCTTCATCAGAGAGAGAGAGAGTGGGGAGAGAGAGAGAGAGAGAGAGAGAGAGAGAGAGAGAGAGAGAGAGAGAGAGAGAGAGAGAGAGAAGTCATTATGTACCACGGTACTCATGTGGTGGTCAGAAGACAACCTTGGGAACAGTCTTCACCTTCTACCTTACAATGGGATTTCTCCTGCTCACCATGATTTACTCCAGACTAACTGGTCCCTCAATTTTGGCAATCCTCCTATCTCCACCTCCAATTTTTCACAAAGTACCTTGAAATTGGAGGTCTGTAAGCTGTTCTGTTTGGCTTTGCACATGGGTTCTGTGCATCTGCAGTCAGGAGTCAGGCTTGCACAGCAGCGTTTTGCCCACACACTCCTCTCTCCTTAAGCAGATCCACCTCACTCTATTAGTCTGGGGTGTCATGGAGAATAAGGTATCTGACAAGTGCCTGCACATCGCATGAGTCATTAGTTTCATTAACCAGATAAATGGATTTCCTTTGAAAGGAAAAACATAGAACTCAAAAAAATAGCTTTGGAATCAAAACCTCCTATTCAAACAGAATTTCACAAAATGTTCCAAAAATTCCAGTAATAAAAGTCAATAGGATAAAGGAGGCCCAAGCAAACAGATCAAAGTCTGTTTCCAGCATGTTCCCATGCCTCCTATGAGTAAGAGATAATTCTGAGCCTGGTGCCTCCACACAGGAGGACAGGTGGGAGCCTCCCACAGGCGCTGATTTCAATGGGCTTCCTGGTCTGTGTCAGAACAACAAACAGCATTTTGTAGATTTCCACTTTGAAGGAAATGAAAGATACACAAGGGAATTGGCACCTCTCTTGAGCTTCCTGTTTCTGGTGCCCCAGGCATTCTCTGAAACAGTTCCGTTCTGGAGTCCAAAGCCAGAATAGACTGCATCACAGCCAAGCTCTCTGCCACACTGATGGGATGGATTTTAGGGAGGCATGGAGCCCAGGGTCTGAAGTGTGAGCAGTGACCAGACAGGGGCACAGCTCCAAGCTGTCTCTTGCATGCTTCCTTAATCTTTTAAGTACTGGACTCAGGCAAAAGTACATCATTTGCTGCAGTATGGAAGAGAATTTCAAGATGAGTTGGTAGGAAGCTGAGTTAGAGTCTATTTATTTTCCATCCTGACCACATTTCCCCCCCGCCTTCTCCCATGTCCTCTCCCCACTCCCTGGCCCCTAATCCACTCCTTCTTTGTTTCTGTTCAGAAAGAGTGTCAACAAAGCATGGCATATCAAGTTGTGGTAAGAAGAGTTAGAATTTACTAAAGATTTTTTTAAACATAGACTTGGTTAAAAATAAACATGGGAGTTAAGACAGTGAGAAACACTAGACAAGAATAAGACATACCCAAGTGTGGATGTGGGGTTCTCAAGGGAGAGCCTTGATTCAGTGTCTTAACAGGAAACACGGATACCATTTTGGTGGGTTACATCTCAAAGATGTGCTAAGAAACTTTTATCTTCTTATTGACCGATGGAATTAGAGGATGGCTCCCAAGGTGACATGGATGGAATTACAATCCGTTATAATAAAACCAGGAGCCATTATTGGCACATGAGAGAGTGCAGGATAGGATTTCTCTGTATAGCTCTGGCTGTCCTGGAACTCACTCTGTATACCAGGCTGGCCTCAACACACAGAGATCCACCTGCCTCTGCCTCCTGAGCACTGGGACTAAAGGTGTGCACCACCACCCTGCCTGCCTGCGGGGATTCTTGATTCTCAACTAGCAAGACACAACAATGTGTCTCTGGAATGATGCTCTTCATTCCCTACCCATGATCCACCATTTCTCATTTGTTTCTCTTTTCTCGAGAGGAAAAACACACAGTGTGTGTTGTGAACTCAACTCCCAGGGCGTTTGTGTTTCTTTTCAGGCTGTCTGTGGAAATTTACTATAGATCCCATTACAACAGACACAGTAGACTAGGTGAGAATAATTAGCATTTTGTTACTACTTCTTTTTATTTTAACTTTATAGACCTCATATTAAAAATCAAATAAGTAGAAACATTATACACCAAAATTCTCCAGACCCCAAGTCTGTACAACTCACTAAACTTTTGAGCTGTTAGAACAGGTATTAGGAACAGAAGCCTCGGAACCTTACATTAAAATTTATATTTTCAGGATTGAATATTTTATGCATCTATCTCCCACCTCCCACCAAAACCCACAATAAGATTAGAACTAGAAAAGCAATCAGTTTCCTGTTCTCTTTCCTAACTCATGTCCATCACCTGCATCCAGCTCCTCCTCATCTGATATTTAGCCTTTCTGTTTTCTTCATGTTATGTTATGCCCAACAACTATTTACATGTGTGCATATAAGATAGATTCTGCATATGAGGAGAACATGTGTTTTATTTCTTTCTGAGATTGTGTGGCTTTCCTTAATACATTTCATGTCTAACCATTTTCCTGCAAACTTTTAACTTTGTTCTTTTTTAGAGGTGTGTGTGTATAAAATGTATGTGTATAATGTAGACTATATAGAATGTGTATGGTATATATAATGTATATATTGTATATTCATTTGTCCATGGACAACTAAAATGTTGGTTCTAATGCTTTTTTATAGTAACTTAAGCAGCAATAATCAGAAGTGCAAATATCTCTATGGTAGGCTGTGGTGTTCTCTAGGTTTAGTTTCAGGAGTGAAATAACTGGATCAAATTTTCATTTTTTTGTTTTGTGAGAAATCTCCAAGCTGATTTCACAATGCTCATATCAACTTTCATCTTAACAACAGTGAGTAAGGGGCCTTCTCTCTCCACATCTTCTCCCACATTTGTTCTCTGATTTGTCGATGACAGCCATTCTGACTAGGGTAAGGTGGTATCTCAAATAGTAATAACTTGCATTTCCCTGATGGCTAGGGATATTGTACAGGTTTTAAAACACAAAGAATTTCTGCAATTCTTTGTACTTAATTTATAATAATTACTTATTATTTTAACATGCAACATAAAATAATCAAATAAAAATGTGGTGATATATTTTATACTTAATAAAATCAGCCTAGAATATCAGAGAACAGATTCATCCACAGTCAGGCCATGAGTGTCAGAGAGTGTTAACTCACACCTTTAATCTCAGCATAGGAATGACAGTTGGTAACTCACACCTTTAATCCCATAACTCTAGAGACAGGAGATCTTTCTGTGTTTCTGTGAGTTCAAGGCCTAATTACCAAACAGTAGTAGTTCACACCTTTAATCCTAACTCTAGGATTATAATGCACAGTTGGACCCAGAAGTGAAACAACTGGGCAAAGAAGATATTTAAGGCAGGCTATACAGACATCAAGGTATTTTGTAGAAGCGGCAAGCCAGGCTGAGGACTCTTGAAGATAACTTTTACCCTGAAGTTGGACTTTGGAAGATAGCTAGATGAGAATTGACTGTGGTCTGTTTCCTCTCTCTGATATTCCAGCTTTCCCCTAATATCTGGCTCTGAGTTTTCATTAAACACCAACTAGAATTCGTGATTTCAAATTCTAGTATATATCTCCATTCCAACTAGCCACACAGCAAGTGCTCAGTAGCCACCACAGTGACTGGGTGACATTAGATACACAGTTTAGAACATATAGTGATAGAATTTTAGTGGACATGGGGCACAGACTGGGCACAAGAATCTCGATTTGGCAGCTATCTATCTTCAATAAAACAATTAAAATAGTCATGTTAGGGGGTTGGAGAGATGACTTTGCTGGTAAGAACACTGGCTGCCCTTGCAGAAGACCCAGCTTTGTTTCTCAGCACCCACATGCCCACTCATGCTTACCTCTAACTCCAGTTCCAGGGAATCCAATGCCCTCTTCTGGCTCCTTCAGACATTGCATTCACATGTTGCATAAACATGCACAGGCAAAAAACAGCCCCATTTATAAAATAACAGTAAAAAAAAAAAAAAACCAGTCAAACTAATACTAAAAAGCATAAAAGGGGCTTGATTAGGTAGCCACATTGGAAAGAGGGACAAAGAGACATAGTGTCCCGCACTCCCAAATCCACCTTTAAATATATAGAGAATGAGGTTTAGATATACAGAGACAGCTGTTGATAGACACACCAGAGCAGTCCAGATCAAGGTGTGATCCTGGTCCTGTCCACCTCTGATCTGTCATTGCTGGTGTTGCAGTGTCCCAGAAAAGTGGTCTGACTTGCTGTCAGCACTGGGTGACATCTCTTCCTGGGAGACAAGCTACCTCTCTGGCAGGCACCAGGCTTCAGCCCTTTCCTTCTCTCAGTGGCATGAGATTTCTGGGACAATTCCAGTTCCTCAGTGGCCATTTCTTTAGGAGTCTGACTGCCAAGAGGGGAAGTGGTGTACCTTTGGCATTCTTGATCTCCACAAGCCCAGTCATAATGGTATTCTCGGGAGCTGTGACTTTGGTGTGGCTTCTGCTGAGCTTTCGGAAGCCCTGAAGAGCTCCTTCAGTTTGCTTTTTCCTCCCAGAATTCTCCAGTCATACTTCAACTTCCAGTGGCCTTAGAGCTTGGCTCACTGTTTGTGTCCTTTGGTTTCTGTCCCGCTGAAGCCAGTGTTGACCATGGCTCATTTCCTCTGCTCTGTCTCCCTCCATATGCTCAATTCTGAGCCACAGGAGCTTTCTTTACTGGATTCTCTGTTTATCCCATGAGGAAACCTGAGAGAAAAATGACAAATACCAGAGAAAGATGACAGACAAGAATGCTTTAAAACCATCTACAAGCATTTACATGGCTTCCACACCTCACCCCCTCACACCCTCCCATCCCTCTCTCTACCCCACCCCCTACTCTAGACTGCTCACTCTCCCTTCACCCCCCAATCCCCTGCACACACCTCCACACCCATACCCCAGAGCTCACCTATACCCCTACTCACAACTACATAACCCTTTCCCCCATGTGCAGCACCCCCGCAAGCCCACACCCCACACAGACACAGCACCTGGCTCTTGAACAAAACAGAACTTGGAAGTTTTAGCCACTTTTTATTCTTTTGTGGAGACCACTCAACATTTTACTTTTTAGGGGACAGGGCTTACCATGTACTGCTCTTACAGAGGATCCATTGCATTCCCAGTATTCACACTGAGCAACCCCCAACTGCCTGAAACTCTACTCAAATGCACATATCAAAAAACCCACATACATACATGTAATTTAAAAATAATCAAAATTGGGTTGGAGAGAGGGCTCAGTGGTTAAAATCAATGGCTGCTTTTCCAGAGAACCTAAATTCACTTTCAAGCACCTACATGGCAGCTCACAACCATCCATAACTCCAGTTCCAGGAGATCTGGCTCTTTCTGTTGGCCTCTGTGGACATTTATGCACACAATGCACATGCACACATGCAAGGCAAATAACCATACACGTGAAATTTTTAAAAAATCTTTTTAACAAATAATAAAAATGAATATTTAATAATTAAGACTATTCCACTTCTTCAGATTTCTACTTGTGGGGATTCCAAAGATGTCTCCTGCTAATGTCCTGCCTTTCTGCTGTCACCTGACAAGGCAAGATCAAGACTGACAAGTACTCTCTGAGCTGGCTGCCATCCTCTGCAGCATCACTCCCTCACCCGGGAGTGAGGAGACACCTCTGAGTTTTCCTCTCACAGGAGAAACTGAACATGAGTGATTGCTCAGCTTACAAAAGGGCAGAAGGTGATGATGGAGTACTCGGTGTGGGTTAATGGACTTGCTAGGAGTGGCAAGAGGAATCACCAGCATGAGCCTGTTAGAATTAAAGGATTTTCAAAGAATGAAATAAAAAAACGAAACTGATCTATTTCCATGCTAAAATACAGAAAAGAGCAGCATCTGAAGGTGAAACCCAATCAATCGCTTTGGGCCTTCTGAGCACATAGCGGCGTGTTGGCAGCTGGACCCAGTTCAAGTTAGACGCCTTGGCACGGTGGCGGTTCCCCTTCCCACTCTTCTCACTTTTCCACCATCACTAGAAGATCTGACAGGCTCCACCTAGGAACTGTTTCTCCCCATCACCCACATAGAGGAGTCTCTGCTCTAGGGAGTCTGGGTGGTATCCATGAACTGAGGAGTCACCTGGGATTCAGGGAAGGCTAAAGAAACAACCTAGCCCCTGAGGTCATAGCCTGAGTCGTTGGTCTGCCTGAAGCAGCTCCTCTCAATTGTCAAAAAGCTTTGGTCTTTTTGCCAGTCATTCAAACAAAGAAGAATGTAGTCAGAATTCTTTCTCTGAAAAATCTTTTGTGGCCTGAGGTCTGAATCACTGCTTGCTCTGCCCACACAGAGGGTATGGATAGTAACAAATGACTTCTAATTAGCCACTCTGTGACTACGCTAAGTGTCTCCATAAGTGAGGCTAGTCTGAAGTATAATAATGGGCCATTGGGCAGTCTATCTGCTCTTCACTCTTTTTGATGTCCAAGTACTTAAATAAGTGAATAGAAAGGGCAATATGAATATACAATCATTATGAAAAATGTTATTCCTATTGTAAGCAATTAAAATGTGTTAAGCCCATCTCATGTAAGAAATATGTATGCAAATTAGGTTCATGGTAGGTTAATCATGGTAGAGTTGAGAGCTGAATCTTCTCATTTTTTTTGAAAGGAAGAGGAAAGATTTAAATTTCAATAGATGATGGGTCTAGTCCACAGACAAAATGACACATTTCTTTCTTGTTGCCTCAAAACTATATTGTTAAAGAGGCTTTTTAGCAGGAGTGCTAGATCCTATCCAGCAGCATCCTAATGTCTTCCTTAATGGAACAATCTTAGTTTTGTCCTATCAGCTTTTTTTTATCTCCCAAGAGAATCACCCACTAAGCTGCACTAACAGAATCCAGGCTTCTCTAGCCTATAGCTTCCAAATTCTCCATGTGTCTCTAGTAAAACTCTTCCAAAGGCTTTCCCATATGGTCATGTTTAGTCATTGCAATACCCTACACTTCTGGTACTAATTCTTCTGTTTTCTTAGATTTTTGTTATAATGACAAAAACAGTTGAAAGAATGACTTTAAAGAAAGGGATGGTTTCTTTTGTCTCCAAGTTACAGAGCATTGAGTTGTCCATGGCCGGCTCTATCTTTTCTGAGCATCTCTGTGAGGAGCAGATGTGTTCTTTTCATGAGAGCCAGGAAACAGAGGGAGAGAGTGGGACCAAGACTAGGTATAATCATAAAGGTACAACCTTAGCCATCTTCCAGCTGCTAAATTTCTTCATCTCCCCAAACTGCACCTACCAGTTGAAGCAACCTGTGAGAGACTTTTCATGCTGAAACCATAGTGAGTCTCTACTGTACTATTCCCCAGAACATTGGCCACAATGTGTTGAAGTGTCTTGTGTTATTTCCTTTATCTTTGTTAGGTTAACTTATGGTTAGGCACAGACATATAAACCTATTGTAGGTAATAATACAAAAAAGTTGATATCTTCCTAAGAATATTTTTATCTAGATAAAATAGGAAGAATATTCAATGCTCCATATTATAAAACAATCCCAGGCTGAGAATTGATGTACCTTATGTTATTATAGATTGGATTCTCCAAATTAATTCTAAGGAAAGTCATTAAGTTAAAATGTGTATTTGGTCATTGATTTTTGGGAATTAGCAGGAGCAGAGTGGAGAAGTCAGAGAGAGGAGCATCCATGGAATGGATATGTTGGGAAAACAGAGTCTTAGTCTGAACAACTGAGTTAAGTCTGGCTAGGGCAGTGTTACCCCACCCTAAGTATTTATTTATCCATTAGCTCCCATGAGACACTGAGCACTGCCCCAGAATGTCATCTTCTCGTCCCTGCCATCCTGATGTGTACATTGGACATAAATACTACTTTGTTTAGAAAGAGCCTATAGACAGAGATCAGCAAGTTCATTCCATCGAGAGGTCTTTGTATTAGGTGTACTAAGAAGTGACCTTTCAAGACCACAGATGATGGGCAGGTCCTGCTTCTTCTGCTAAGTTGTATAATTAAATGTATCTGGAAACATCTTCCTTTTGGGTTTCTTTTCCCCAAAGCTGGTTTAGAAATATGATCTCTGGCTGGGAACCTGAGCTGCTACATGGTTCCAATACACTGGAAAGCAATGGTTTGTTTATGTACCACCATCATGTGCTGGTGTTGTTTTAATTGCTTAGTGCTGATGCTGTGGCATTTCAAAAATATTCAGATAGACTTGTTTATGGAAGATGCATCTGACAAACAGACATTTTTGTTTGTTGGCCTCTCCATTCCCTCATTTATCTGTTGATTAATAACTGATTCAGAAATTTTCCTGGAGCAGCATTTTCATCATATCACCTTCTCTTCTGATTCCACAGTTTCAAGATAAAATTAACCAACCTGACATTCAAGGTTTCCCCACTCTGGCCCCAACCTACTTGCTCATCTCGCCTTATTATCCACTCATCTGCCATGGTTTACCCTTAGAACAATGAGACCATCTTCTATTCACTGAGTGCTGGCTGTGTCAGACTCAGTGGTCAGAGTTACAAACCCACGTTGTTGTGGAAACTACAAAACAATCCTGAAGGGTAGTTAGACTCATGGCAACCGTTTTATAGGTGAGAAAACTAAGGACAGAGAGAATGGGTCAAGACCAGGTATAATCATAAAGGATATAATCTTAGTGACCTTCTTCCTGCTGGCATCAAGACAGTCTCAAGACACCATGTGTGATCAGGGAAAATATTCCAAGCCTTTCTAAAGACTCCATGCACTGTTTTTCTTCCCATTGTTTGATGGAATACCTGGCACAAGCAGTTTGGTGTGTGTGTGTGTGTGTGTGTGTGTGTGTGTGTGTGTGTTCCTTTGGACTCACGGTGTGATGAAGGTACAATTTGTCCATCATTCTGGGAAACCATAGTGGGGAATGTGAGACACTTGGTCACATCACATCAGCAGTCAGGAAGCAGAGACTCTTTAACGCTAGTGCTCAGCTTGCTTTCTCATTTTTATTCAGTCTAGGATGCCAGGCCATGGGATGGTGACAGTCACACTTACAGAAACTAACCCAATTCTCTCATAGACATACTCAGGTTTGTCTTATAGGTGGTTTTAGATCTGCCAAGTTGACACTACATACTAAGCACCACACATAGTATTCTCATTTATTCTCAATTGGAGCTTAGACTTTTAAAAGACAGACTTACATAATTTACAGTTTGATTGGGACCTTGAATAGTGTTTGCACAGTGACGGATTCCTGCAAAAGCGTTTGCTGAATCTCTGCAATGTTCACATGTGAGGCTATCTCCTACCACAGCTTCTCCTTCTGAGTCCTTATTCCCCATGAAAAATGGGAGGAAATGGCTCCAAGATTGATAAGGGAAATAATATAACAAGCTATAAACTGATTCCAGTACTCGTGGAGGCATGTGAAGAACAAAGAGTTTTTATACATGGCTGTTGGGTGTCTGAGGTGTTTCTGCTTTCTT
This sequence comes from Sigmodon hispidus, assembly GCA_004025045.1. Lineage (NCBI taxonomy): Eukaryota > Metazoa > Chordata > Mammalia > Rodentia > Cricetidae > Sigmodon > Sigmodon hispidus. The sequence goes on from PVIH01000613.1 coordinate 232,795, forward strand.
AGACAGCACCTTGGCAGTTTCTATTAAGATGAAAGAAATATATACATTCCCTTGGCCCTGTCAACAACAAACTGTAGGAATTTATCCTATGGAAACAAAGCAACAATCCACAAAACGTATGTTAAAATGTTCTTTTTATTATATCATGATGACAAAATAGAGTAGAATATATGGATGTTTATCTACAGTGAGACTGCTGAATACATTATGGCATGAAAAGACATTATGAAATCCTAGGCAGATAGTAGAAAAGCCACACAGCTGCTCAAGCCAGTTTTAAAGAGTTGGCACAAAGTAAGGTTGAGTGAGACACACTAGCTATAGAAAAGAATGTTAAATGCATTTTTATTTTGTAAACTAAGTAATAAAAAAAGAGTGCTGGGCATCTGTGGCTGTGTGAATTATATTGTCTGAGGTGTAGATCTAAATTGAGAGGGTGGGCACCTGCTGGAGTTTCTGGGTTCTGGTATCACATGGTAAAGAACTGGACCAGAGATACATAATTAGAAAAAGAGAGGCTGGAGAGGTGGCTTAGATCACACACTGTGCAGAGTACTGGCGTTTGACTCCCAGATTTCAACCACCAGAAACTCCAGCTCCAGGGAATCCAATGCCTCTGGTCTCCGAGGGCCCTGCATTGACAGCTACATACTCCACCCCACCCACACATACACAATTTAAAACAAAAACAAATCTTAAAGAGTAGAAATAGAGACATTTCACTAAGAACAGGAAAGCATCCCCTCAGCGCAGCAGGGAAGGGGCGCCAGTCTCTGCCACTTGCTTTCCTATATAGGTTAGCTTTCATCTAGCTATTTTCTCATCTCTGGTGTCTTGCCACAGTGTGAACAAGAAGGAAACTATGAAAAGAAACATTAGCATGGGACATCTAGAGATGAGACCAAGGCTAGCATGGGAAGTGTGTATGTGGTATAAACACATGTATATGAGCTGGTACTGTGTGTGGTATAGGCCAACAAGGACTTCAGTGTTCCACTCTATCACCTTACACATTGATCTTTTGAGATGGGGTCTCTCAGTGAACCTGGAGCTAGGCTGGTGGACAGCAGCCCCACAGGTCACAGTGTCTTCATGGAAACAATTTTTTTTTTCTGCCTCTCTGTTCCCAAATATTCAGAAGTAGCTTCCCAAATTACCACAGAGGTTTAATATAAATTATAAATGCTCAGTTAACAGCTCAGACTCTTAGATTTTAGATTTTAAGTTAAGCCATATTCTTTCTTTAAGCTCTGTCACATGGTGGCACCTTTATTAGCATGGCACATTCATCTCTTGCCACCTCTGCATCCAGTTGATGACTCCTCAGACTCCACCCTTCTCCTTCCCATCATTCTTAGTTTGGTTACCCTGCCTGTACTTCCTGGCTGACTACTGGTCAATCAGCATTTTATTAAACCAATTCAAATGACAAATCTTTACAGTGTGCCAGAGCATTATCCCACAGCATTTCCTCATTTTTGTCTAATTTAAAAGAAGGCTTTAACTTTAGCATAGTAATACTATATACAACAAAACAGTTATTAAATAAGAATTATACAGTAACAATATACAATCCACTTGCATTTGACAAAATTAGAGAATATACTTAATTTTCTATCCTATCTTTGTGAGTCCAACGTTTTATACTTAATTTACTTTCTATCATAACTAAGGAAAACTATAATTGTAAGTCATTAGTCTTTGGTGCCATCAAAAACCTGAGAAGGGTGAAATGTTACCTAATAACAGGGACCTCAGGCTGCCTGGACATTTCTACCTTCCACAGAGCTGGAGTTAGAGGTATGGGGAGGCACCTTGGTTTTCCATGAATGCTGTGGTCTGGTTGGGAATTTCAGGATTATGCATCAAGTGTTCTTAGTCACTGAGCATCTTTCTTACTCAAGTACTTATTTAACCTATGTATAATCTACAAACTTATCGTGACATTATACCTTTGAATGAGGGGATTACTTCCTGCCCTTAACATGGGTGAAAATGTCTTTTCATAGAAAATCCCATTTCCCTCAGGTCTGGCTTTGTAACAGCTCCACTTTCCTGTTCAGCTTTGCAGCTTGTTGAGAACCACAATAGGTTGGAAAACACCAGTGATCTTAATGTCTTCTGTACCCCTGCTTTTGTCTAAGACAATGCTACCTGTATGCCTTCCAGCAGGGCTGATGATGCTGTGGACCCTAAGAAATCTGAATTTCCTCAGGAGTCCCATGTTGGGAAAGGAAGAAGGTAAGGTGGGTCCCTGCGACAGCCATGAGGGGAAGTTACCTTCAACGAGAGGACTCAAACATTCTGAAGAGTTGTCAGACTGTCTTGCAGGAGAGGCTGGCCCCAGGCAATAATGAGTCACTGAGGAGTACGAGCGCACTCTGACTAGAGCTGTTCAGCTGTGCATGCTTCTTGCCCTTTGGGTACTGCCGTAAACCAGTACCTAAAAGACAGACCCTATAGGGATCACTGGATCTCTTTATTTGTTTCTTTCTCCAGTTTTGCCACATTGAATAATCGCCTTTTTGTGAATTTTACCATTACTTGTTTTTTTAATTGGTCTCTTGAGGATGGGTGGCCTACTGAACCTAGCTAATTAGGTTGTACCCTAAAAATTCTGCTAACATCCGCCTTTAGGCATTCAGGTATTAAGACACTATTAACTGGAAATTGTTCTTTCTCTTGGGCTGGTTTCCATGCTGTTGCTTTGGTCAGCCTCAGTCATTTCAGTTATTTTATGATTTGACAAGTTCACATGTCTGAGTGTTCACACTGGGGGCTCCTATATGAACATGGAAAGGCCTCAAAACTCCAAGGGGAAAGCAGGAATGAGAAATACTGACAAAATTCTATTATGAGCTAAACCAGAAGGCAACAAAATTTTAAACCATAAAAGCCCAGGAGGGGCTTTCCCTTCTCTAGGAAACGGAGATGAGGCTGAAGGAAGGCTTAGGGGTAGCCATCATCTAGAGACAAGAGTCTCTACACTGGAGAAGCCAAGCAGTTACCCATCTCCACTAGCTGCAGAGAAGGATAGACAGATGCTCACACACCAAAGCCATCGAGTGAGCCTGGAAGAGAAATCTGCATAACATAAACTTCTTAAGTGTTGTTACAGAAAACACTTATCAGTTTCAGTGCTAACTACAGAAACATATTTAGCAAGGGATCCATGCAGGGAACAAACCAGAAAAAGCACTGGAAACAACCAGGAACAGTTGGTAGAAAACACACCTGTTCTAAAAGGTAAGACTTTCAAAAATCATCGTAAATTAAATAAATGTTATTATTCTCTTTGTGGTCTACCACAAAGAAAAACATTGTAAGATCTCAGAAAATATGTGCCATAGTCAGTTTGGGATGCTACAGCAGAATGCCACAGGATGGTTGGCTAAATAAGAGCAAATTATTCATCATAGTTCTAGAAAGAGAGGCTAGGATATCTGAGGTAAGGGTATTGGTTGGTTTGGTTTAATAAAGACCTAGTTTTTCATTACAAAGATAGAGATTCCTATTTCTTCTTATAAAGGCACCTTAGTGGTAATCTTCACTGACAATTTATGGGCTTACGAATCACCATGGAAGCATACCTCCTGGTGTGTCTGTGAGGGTGTTTTTATTGAGAAGACTTACCCTGACCATGAGCAACACTGTCATGTGGTTTCCAGAATCTGGGCAGCACCATCCCATAGTCCAGGGTCTCAAACACAGTGAGTGAGAAGGAGAAGGCGAGCTGAGTGCCAGCTTACATCTCTCTCTGTTTCCTGACTGTAGTCAGCTGCCTCTCGTTCCCACCTCCGTTCCTTCCCATGTTGATGGGCTGCACTCCCAAACTATGAGCAATATAAACCTTCCTTCCTTAACTTGCTTTCCTGGGGATTTGGTCACAGCAGCAAGAAAAGTAACTTAGACACTAATCCAATATGTAAAGGGCTTCAGCGTGATGTCTTCATTACTTCCCTTGGTGCCAATTCTTGAAGAAATTAGTCTGATTATGTAGGCTTCAGCACATTGGGAAGGGGCACAGATACTCAGTTGCCAGTAGATAATAAGAATGCAGGAATTAAATATAAGTAAATAAATAAATAAAAATACAGTTAAAATAAATAAAAATAAATATCAATTAGAAGCTTACAAGAAAGTACAAAATTATGGTATCCATAAATACTATGTAAGTATATATTAAAAATAATTTACCAGGGCTTAGAGAGGTGGCTCATCAGTTAACAATACATACTCCTCTTGAGGAGAGTTCCAGTTCAGTTCCCAGCATCCCCTGGGGTGCCTCACAATCACCTATAACTCTTGCTCCTGATGTCCTTTTCTGGAATCTACAGACACTGAAGTCACGTGCACAGGCTCACACACAGTAACACATATATGTTGTAAATGATTTCTGACCCCCTTTGGGCCAGAGGTCTGACCTGCCCACAGGGGCTTTTACCCACCCCCCAAAATGACTCAGACACTTATATTAATTTCATACAGTTTGGCCTATGGCTCAGGCACATTGCTAACTAGCTCTTTCATCTTAACTCAACCCATTTCCATTAATCTATCTAGTCACATTGCCGTGGCCCATGGCTTATACTTGTAGTCCTACATGCTTCTTCTTTAGCGGCTGGATGGAGACTATCTGACTCGGCACCCCTCGTACCTGAAACTCAATTTCCCCACCTAATTCTGCAGTACCTGACACAGGCCAAACCAGTTCCATTTTTCACAGAATGATTTTCACTGTATATAGACATTCTCACCATATATACACACACCACATAATCAAAACAAATCTTTTAAAATTTTCAAAATAAATATAATTGGCTCAAATTCCATCCTGGAAATAGAGGAGAAATGAAGACAGAGAGAAAATATTAGTCATTCTGGTCTATAATGTGGAATTAACAGATCCTATGTATATCTGACTAACTAACATAGTTATTAAAACAAAAAATGAAAGAAAACACACAATGTAAATGAAGAAATGGCATGTTCCAAAAGGCTTAGAAGTTAGAGAAATGATATAAAACAGTATAAGCAACATTATCTCAATACTTAGATATAAGCTACAATCAGCATGTGGAAGAAAAACCGTTTCTTATAGGAACCACTAAAATATGTTTCAGTAAGTTTTCTGGATTTCAAAAATAATCCACTAAAGAGTTATCAGTAAGGCAAAGCAGCTGGCTACAGATTTTTCTGGGTGACAGCCAACATTAAAAGATCATGGGGTAACAGCTATGAAAATCTCAAGTAACTAAATGGGATTCAAAGATCCAATACCCAGACAAAAGCTGCTCAAGGATTGAGACTGTGGATCTGAATGCTAAGCTACACCAAAATAATTTCCCATGTATTTCCTTGGGCAAGAGTTTTCAGGCTACAACCCTGCAGCCAAGCCAGCGCCTGGTTTTTGTTCCTGTTTTCTAATAAAGTTTTATTATAACTGTCTTTTTTATTCATTTACATTCTGTCTGGCTGATTTGGGACTGAGGCAGCAGTGCTAACTGGAGCACATTCACTGTGTCTGTGTAAGCCTAACATATTTACCATCTGGACTTTATGGAAAATGAACTCTGCTGATAACGACATTATCCACTTAAAGAGCGAGGTGTTTTAGTCACTGCAGAATCCTTAGCATTGGCTCATAACACTCTGAAACACTCCGTAAATATTTACCAATTGAGTAAGTACGCAGCTCTCAGGTGGAGCAAGCTCACCCCTTCTGCCTCCCCATCATTCTCTCCTTCATTTTCTCAGTAGCACCCTGGTAATGGCCTGAGGAGGTTCAATTGCTCTGTGGTAAAAGATTGCAGGAGGCTGTGCCATTAACACACTGGCTGAACACTTTGCAGACAAATAGTGAGTTAGTCTGTGAAGAATCGCACACAAGCGAGTTTCTTGTGGCTTTAAATCCTGCTAAAAATCAGATTTACAGGTGAGAATTTACTCGCTCTTTTTCTTCATTAGACTTCCATTAAAATTTGTGTTTTCTTTGTACAGTTCTAAATTACATCTCGTTCCCTCTCTCTCTCCCCATGTGTGTGCGTGTGTGTGTGTGTGTGTGTGTGTGTGTGTGTGTGTGTGTGCTTGTGCCAAAGCATGTGTGTGCGGATCAGAGGACAACTTTTGGGAGTTGGCTCCTACCATGTACGTCCTGGGAACAGAAATTCCTCTCCTCAGGCTGTGTGGTGAGCACCTTTACCCTTTACCTGCTGGGCCATCTTGCCTGCCCATGTTTTGTTTTTCTATTTAAAAGAAATTTTAAGGTAAGAAAGTATTTAACAAGTCTGTGAATTGTCTATGAGTTAAACTAAATAACTGTCATACCGATTCTACTTCTTGCCTCCCGTTAGAACTCCTCCATCCTTTGCTATCTGCTCCTGTTTGACTCCTGAGGGACCAAAGATCCCTTTCAGGTCCAGGAAGATAGGGCAGTTTTGAAGAAACAAAAGAGGCTGAAAATGAGGCTGAGGGCCCGTGAGGTGCCTGTGGGTAAAGGTACTTGGCTCTAGGCCTCATGAGCAGAGTTCATTCTGGCACCCCAGGGTAGCAAGAGTGAACTGAGCCCCAGAGGCTGTCCCTTGACTAGCACGTCTGTGCCATGGCTTGTGACCCCTACGTAAGTACATGAGTAAGTAAACAAATGAATTTTTAAAATTAGAGGAGAGTGGGTGTTAGACCCAAAAGTTCAGCTTCTATCATTGTTGTAAGTCTTGCTTTGTCTCCCACTAGCTGTGTGGCCCGGGTGTGTTGTCTCTGTCTTCTGTACTTCAATCACTGCGGATGGGAAAAGAATACTGCACAGTGTGCCTGGGTCATAGCACGAGAGGGAAAATAAATGTCTTAGCAGAGGACAAAGCACTTGTAACAGTAGCTGGTACAAAATTAGTATTCACAAATGTCTGTGCTGGTGTTGATTTTTTGTAGCTAGGGGAACAATTACGTGGAAGTTGTCTTACCAGGTGATGTCTGCAGCTGCTGGAAGAGCATGGCTAAGAGTGCTTCAGGGGAAGGAGGTGTCTCTCAGGCTCCCGGGAGGAAGTGTTTTCTTTCCTCTGATTGCAGTGGGGTAGAGGCTGCCTGCTCTGTGGGCTCCAATTGCTCCCCATGATGCTGATTTTAGCAACCTTGGCCAGGGCCAGTGTTTCCACAGGAATCCCACTTTAGGCTGATTACTCAGTGAAGATGGTGACGATGCTTCCCCAGGTCTCCAGGAAGAAACCACTGCTATGGTTTGTTATTTTTGGACAATTGGTTGCCGTGACTGGTTAAATAGATAAGACTTGTGTCTGCAGGGAGATTTCCATGTGTGCCTTCCAGGAAATGACACTCAAGGCCCAATACTTAAAGCATTAACTGTCTCTACAAGATGACTTTGTCTGACTATGTCACCCAGAGGGAACAGCTTCATTCAGGGACCAGTGAAGCAGCCTGAACTTGAACACACAGGGTCTGAAAGCAGAACTGTCTGCTTGGGCAGTGTGGAAGACCTTCAGTCAGCAAGGTCCAGCTGTATATCTGCTGCTCTCTGTATAGGTGAACGTCTTGTTGTTATGACCACATGCTTGACAAGAAGCAACTTACTGGGGGAAGGATTTATTTTTGAAGGGGCATGTGGACAGTGTTAGGAGTTCAAGGCAGCTCACCACACTGAGTCTGTGGTGAGGATGCACAGGAAGAGGAGAGATGCTACCCAGATAGACGACTCCTTCTGACCTTTGTGTTCAGCCCAGGTCTGCTCCATTAAACCTCTCTGGAAACCCTCACAGAACACACCCAGAGCCATGTTTCTATGGTGTTTCTAAACCCTCTAATAGAAAACCAAAGTTAATCATTGTTAGTATTTCTAGCATTTCTAGTGGCTTCCAGAGTCCTATGACCATGCATGCCTTGCCAGTACTCAGGCAAAGACCTAGACAGCCTACAGTAGTCTGTGTGCATTCACTCTATGTGCAGGCGCTAAATGCCCTTATTAAAGGCAAACCCCTCCACATTTCTCTCTTCCTCTCGTCATCCCAGGAGGTTGAGGTCACATGTGCATCTTCTCTCTTCTCTTTTTCTTCTCTCTTCAGGCCCCACTTTCTCTCTCTCTCTCTTTCTCTCTCTCTCTCTCTCTCATTCTCCCTTCCTCCCTCCTCCCCACCTCTTCCCTCTGGGCTCCTACCTGCCATACACTGACTGTCTTCATGAGGCGTCTCCCTCACCTGCTGTGGAGGCACCTTGGCTCAAACCCACCAAGGTTTCTTTTCTACTGATTCAAAAATACAATAACCATCATACTGCACTCATATTTGGGGTTCTGGTTTTGTTGTGGTTGTTGTTTTGATACGGGGTTTCTCTGTGTAGCCCAGTCTATTCTGGAACTCACTCTGTAGACCAGACTGGCCACAAACTCATAGAGATCTGTCTATCTCTGCCTCCTGAGTTTTGGAGTTAAAGGTGTGCACCATCAATTTGTTTTTTAATTCTGAGATATTCTGACAACATCATAAAATTAGCTAAAGGAAAGGGCTTTTATTCAGATACTTGAGACCCTGGGTTCTAGTCCTAGCAATTCTGTACTCCCAAAACAAAGTAAGAAAATACTAGCTGGTAATGACCTATGCTACAGTGATTACATGGGCACATCTGTATTTATTTGTGCATTAAAATTATGCAGTAAATTCTGATAGAAACTTGGAGTCTCCAGCAGGATTTAGTGACTTTTTGACATAGCCCAAGCAGGTGACCTTTAGCCTGGCTCAGCCTGGCTTCTTCATTGCCCACACTTGTCTGACCTTTAACCAGGGACCCAAGCCTGCTCTCTGGGCTACTGTGAACTTTTGTTCTAGCCTCTTACTCTCTGTCATACAATCCTAGCTTTTGTGATTTGCCACCTTACATTCATCTAGAAGGTACTTATGTATGGAAGCAAATTCAAGCCCTGCAAAACACTGGCCTTTACCACCTATGTTTAGGACTGCTTTTGTATTTTCTTCCTAGAAAATTAAATGGTTTCTTTTCTTCCCCCCCTTTTTTTGTTTTGGTTTACTTTATTGTAAGTGTACAACTCAATATTTCTTTTCAAAGATTTCATTTATTTATTTATTTGTTTGTTTGTCTGTTTTACATCATGACCACTGTTTCCCTCCCCCTCAGTCCAAACCTCTGTTTCTGTTCAGAAAGGGACAGGCCTGCCATGAATACCAACAGACCATGATATATCAAGTTGAGATAAGACTAAGCACCTCCCTTTGTATTAAGGCTGGGGAGGGCTACCCAGTATGAGGAATAGCATCCAGCTGAAGACTTAGGGACAGATCCTGCTCCTATTGTTATGAGTCCCACAAGTAGACCAGGCTACCCAACTGTCACATATGTGTATAGGGCCTAGGTCGGTCCCTCACTGGTCCCCTGCTTGTTGGCTCAGACTGTGGCGTCCTTGACCCCTCTGGCTCCCAGTCCTTCCTCCCCCTCTTCAGCAGGATTCCCCCAGTTTGGCCTCATGTTTGGCTGTGAGTCTGCATCTGTTTCCATCAGTTACTGGATGAAAGCTCTCTGATATAGTTAGGATGGTCACCAATCTGATCACAGGAGATGGCCAGTTCAGGATCCAATATTGCTAGTAATCTTAGCTGGAGTCATCCTTGTAGATTCATGGGAGTTTCGCTACATCATTCTTTTGCCAATGATCTGTCACGATGGTGATAGCGAACACAAAAGGATTTAATGAGGCTGATGTTAACCATGATCATGCTTCCTGCCCCATAAGTCTCATACCACATCTAGAAGAAGGCTTTGATATTATTTAATGTGCAATTAGGATTATGTAAACATATTATATATAGTATAATGTAGTGGTGACCATATTGTTTAATATTGAAGGGAATTATCTGTCTTTTGCAGACAAGGAAATTAGAGCTAAGACAATTTAAGTTGCATTGCTAACACAACTTGGAGTTAGAAGTAAAACTCAAGTTCAACTGCTTATGCAGCCCCAGGTTTAACTGCTGAGTTAATAAAAAATAAACACTCATGAATGCAATTTGAAATAAGAAGATGAGATGTGCAAAGGTTGTCTGTGGTCTAATGAGGCTTTTTGTAATTGCTTAGAAGTAACTACAGATCGGAAAGAACTCATTTAGCTGGTACCCTGAATCTACTCTTTCCACATAACTGAGCCAAGACTCCTTTGATGAGAATCTAGGGCTCTTGAATACAGGTGAGGAGATTTTATGGTCTTCACTTTATGCTTTCCATTGTGTTTTATAAATTTAATAAGAACTTCTGTTTTTTGAAAGTATCATACACGTATATAATGTATTTTGATCTTATCCACCCCCAGCACCCCCATCTGCTTCCCTACTAGGACCCACAAACTTTTCTCCCTCTCACCTTTGTGCTGTCCTCTGAAATGTTGTCCAATCAGTGCTGATCATATGTAAACATGCATGGGGCCATCCTCTGCAGGAATGAGCAACATACCAGTGAGCCACATTTCCAAAGACAAGTGATTCTCTCTTTCAGCATCCCACTGCTAGTAGCTCTGTGGTAGGGCCACACAACTCCTCTCTCATCCATTCTGGACTTTTGAATGGCTTGATGGTGTATAGGCAATCCCAGCTAAAGTGAGTTCATGAGTTCAACAGCCATGTCCTGTCCAGAACTCAGCATTCAAAAACTTTCCTTCCCACCCTCCAGCTCTTACATTCTTTCTGCCTTCTCTTCTGTGATATTCCCTGAGCCTTGGATGGGGGAAGTTGAAATGGATGATCCATTTATAACTACTCAGAAGTTTGAGCTTAACTATCCAGTACAAAAACAGGCCTCTCTGACCAATGCTGAGAGTGGTACAAAGCAATGACTATAAATGTAACTATTGAGAAGGTGGTTTGACAACATGACTAGTTCTTTAAACAACATCTGTGGGTTATTCACCTGTGCTGAAGATTCCCCCAGTCATGGGCTTTTGATCAGGTTTACAATAGCAGGTAACAGACCTCAAATTCAACCAGTAAATAGTTGGTTAATCCGTAACAAAATTGCTACTATTTCACTAGTGGTCAAAATTTGCTTGCAGGTTAGTTTTGCAAATGCAGGGAGAGACCTGGATGAGACCACTGAGTCATATTTCTCCTAGCAGTCTGCAAAGCACTTTCTAGCACCATTAAAAACTAGCTGGCATAGAAGAAGTTTCTTGGTGGATTTAAGATAGATTTCTGTTTTTAAATAATGGAAAAATAAAACAAAAAAATCCCTAAGCTTCAGTTTTTAATTAGTTAAAATGTTCTATTTGAGGTTCCCAAACAATAATGGTGCATAATAGGCAGAAACTGTCTTACAAGAGTTACTCTTCTCTGAACTTTGCTTGGTAGTACCACTTTTATTGTCTTGGTAGGCTCCTAGAATAATGTCTGTCTGTGTAGGACTACCTGAAATACAAGAACAGAAAACTGAGGATATTTTAAAAGCATATTTTCTGGCTTCTATGTGGCCAGCATTTAGAACAGTGGTTAATTACCTGCAATGTGCCAGGTATGGAGGTAGATGACAATAATCCTGCACTGGGGAGTTGTGGGTGATTTGAAAGAAAATGGCCTCCATAGACTCATAGGAAGTGGCACTATTAGGGATGTGCTAATGTTGGAGTAGGTGTGATGGTTGTCAGAGAAAATATGTCACTGGGGGCAGGCTTTGAGGTCTCAGATGCTCAAGCCGGGCCTAGTATGGCATTCTCTTCCTGCTGCCTACCAGTCTGGATATAGAATTCTCAGCTCCTTCTCCAGAACCATGTCTGCACACCACCAGGCTTCCAACCATGAAGATAATGGACTAAACTTTTGAAACTGTAAGCCACACCTAATTAATTTTTTTTTGATAAGAGTTGCTGAGGTCATGGTGTCTCTTCACAGCAATAAAAACTCTAAGTCAGTAGGCAGAAATCAAGAGCATTGCCACAAGGTGAAGGTCATTCTAATCCACACAGTGAAGTCCAGATGAGCCAGTACTATATAGTGAGATACTATCTTGGGGAAAAAAAAAAAACCTAGACAAATTAACAAACAAGAATTTCCCACAATACAATGTTAATAATATAATTTCATCGTGTTTATCATTTTGTAAAATTAGTAGAGTACCACAGTTTGGCATCTTGATTTGATTGACATGTCTGACTTCTCTGGCATCCTGCTGCTTGTAATTGATGTGTGGAGACCAATTGCTTGTGTATAAAACCATATATTCACTTCTATTTTTTTGTAGTTCGCCTATGTCCTGAAACAGCCATGGTACTTTGGTTGCGTCATTCTGTATGTGCTGTTTACTTTCAGGAACATTAGAATGTCTTTATGTTCATTTATCTACTGTAAGATGAAAAAATCTTTGTACTCATCCCTTCTGTATTAGTCACCTTTCTTCTTGTTGTGACAAAAGGCATGACAAACAGAACTTAAGAATGGAGGATTTTGTTTTGGCTCATGGTTTGAGGTCACAGTCCGTCATGGTGGGGGAATTCCTGGTGACAGCTCCATCAGGCAGTCATTGACAGATAACTGCACTGCACCAGGAAGCTCACTTTCTCCATTACCTCTTTCCAGACAGCGAAGATCTCAGCTCATGGAAAGATGCTACCCACATACAGGATGAGTCTTCTCTCCTCTGTCAAACTCTCTGGAAGCACTTCCACAGAGTCTCCTACAGATGTGTCTCCTAGGTGATTCTAAATCTAGTCAAGTTGACAAGGTGGATTAGTACTACACCTGCCTGTTAGGGTTCCTCTACGATGAAGATTCTATTGGGGAGGTGCTTACAGCAGGAATTATTCACTTGATATTAAAGTTTATGGAGCAATAAAGAAAATATCTCCTCGTGCTATATACACTGATGCCTTAAGCTTATTGTTCAAACTCCTTATACCAACTTTCTCATTTTTGTTTATGATCTTTTAATATATTTGACTTTATAAACCTAATTTCATTTTGGAAATGATGTAGGGACACAAGTGAGGAACTACCCTATTAATTACATTTTAGAAAATCTTGTTTTACACTTATCCACTCTTTGGTTTCTATCATAGGGCCTCATCAGATCTGCTGGGATAAAGCTTTGGCTGGGATGGAGAATTGTATGGGAGAGTTGGAGAGAACCAGAGGAGGTGAGAGAAGCCAATGGGAAGCCTGGGATTGAGTCAGGGAATGTAAAAATAAAGAACAAAGGAACAATGACAAGTATGGGACACAGAGGGACACCCTTTGCTTCTTATAAGCATCCTTGACATTTCTGCACCCCTCCTTTATGCTCACAACTTGGCTTCTTCATATATCCTGGAGGAATATATTCCAAAGACAATGAAAACACGTCAACTGATCCCTGTGACTGACAAGGAAAGTTGACCAATCGTCACATAATATAATCCCTTAGTTCTACATTCTCATTTGCAGAACAAGCACACTGATACTTCATTGTTTTTATAGAATCCATTCATGTTGTTCTGTGTAGCAAGAGTTGATTTTCTTCCTTACTGAGGAGTCATTGCTTCTCCAATATACCCCTGTCTTTTTATTCTGTTGTTCGACTGACAATAACATTTCTAACTTTGTCTCTTTTGGATGAGGATGCTGTGAGCATTCTTGTACAGTCTGGGTGAATATGTTGTCCTCTTTGGTCTAGGGTGTGGGCTCAGGACAGGTTGAGTCATGCTTCCATGTTCAGTTTCAGAGAAGTTGCCAAACAGTTTTCCAAAGTGATTTTTCCTCCTTGACATTCCCACCCCAAAGGGCCAGAGCCCCACTTGTCCCACATTGTCATTAGGACTGGCTGGTTTTCTAAACACCAGCCCTACCGGCAATTGCTTGTGCTTAGGCTCTTCAGTCCCTGTAATTAGAAATGTTCACTGAGCAGCTGGAGCTTCTCTAGCACTGTGCAAGGAAAAAGGAAATTTTCCTGTTGTAATGGACTCTATTCTTGAGTTGGGGGACACACTATAATCACATGCTTCATCTAGACTCCTAGCTGCTTTTGGAAACTTCATACTGAGGAGGAAACTTATAATTCACTTCTAGTTTTGGAACACAATGGAAGAAAAACACGATGCTTTGTTACTGTAACAAATTACTCAAGTCAGGGTAATTTTATTAACAAAGGAAGACTACTTAGCTCACAGCTGTTAAGATTCAATGGCAGCATCAGAGTTGGTAAGGACCCCATATCAGCTGGCAGGAGTGTGAGGGAGAGGGAGGGATCTCATTGCTAAGCAGGCAGAGATCTTATAGAAATTTATCTCACAAGATCCCGGGAGTCCCATGAAACTACCTAAATCTCTTCTGAGGGCAGTTTTATCCTGATGGCCACCACTCCTCCATTTCTTAGACACACGTAGAGTTCAGAAATCAGTACCTACTGTCTTCCTCAATAATTCTCCACCTTGTTTTGAGACAAGGTCTCTCACTGAACCTGGAGCTTGCTTGCCCAGTATGCTAGGATGCAGGCTGGTGAGCTCCAGGGGTCTTCCTGCCTCCACCTCCTCACCCAGCTCTTTTCAGTATTAGTGGGAATCAGAACTCGGTTCCTCATTTCTATGCAGCAAGTACTTGACCCACTAAGCCACCATCCTAGGGACCTTCCATGGGACTTGTTACACAGCCCAGACTGTTTTGGAAGTCCCTGTGCTGCATACGCTGGCCTCAAACCTGACTGTCCTGTCTGTGCCTCTTAAGTACTCAGATTGCAGATGTTCACCTCTATGCCCAGCTTAAGCCTCACCTCACCAAGGCTCATCACCCTCAATACCACTATTCTAGAGACCAAACTCTCACAGACCCTTGAGGGTTCAAAGCATATCCAAACCTTGGCAAGCACCTGCCTTTCATCATCATCCTTCTTATGATTTTTGTAAAGATGAAATTGGGGGTTCCACTGGTCTGGACCTAAAGCATCAACTCAGTGTTTTCTTGGAGTATTTCCTGGGTTTAGCTGCTGAACAGCCTCTTCCATCACCCTCTCTTGCACCAGCTGCCTCTCATACGATGGTGTTGATGCAGCAGTAACTGGGAGAATGCAGAGGCTTCTGGGTGAGACCTCATAATCTAGCTGGTTCCTGAGAAGAGGCTAAGAAGGGTACTGGCTACACAAAGCAGAAAAAACAAAGGCAGTTTGAAATTGGACACTTGGGAGCATGGTGGTCTAGCTGGTGTGGGATGTAGGATTTGAGACAGACATAGATGGCCAAGTTTCCAATGGTTTTGGCCTCTAAAGAATTTCCCCACTGGTGAGGAGGTTGCAGTGAGGAGGTTGTGGTGAAAGTTAATCAATAGGATGGTGTCATGGGAACTACTTACCTTCAAAAGCCCATTTTTATTTGTAGATCCTATATTCTGAAAAATAATGGGAAAATGATATCAATACTGTGCTAACTCTAACCAAAACTGATTGGTTTGATAAAATTTAATTGCGAGGTATCACAAATCCAGAAAGATAAGCAGGGGATGTACTCACTCATTAGTGGACTTTAAACAAACAAACAAAAAAAGCAAAGCACATCCAAGCTGCAAACCACAACCACTGAACAGCTTGGGATCTGAAACACCTTGAACCGGCACCTTGGAGCCCATTCCCTCAGAGGAACACCTACCTGACCCAGTTTTAAGGTTGGGATGAAGAAAGCAGATCTCCCTGGAGTGGATGCTGAACTAAGCCACATTGGGACCTTGGAACCTCCTGCCCTTGCTGGGGAGGAGATGGGGAGATGGGGAGAAGAGAGAGTGACTGGGAGGGGTGGGAAGGAGAAGGAAGTTTGAACAAGGGGATACATGGATAAAAAATGCGACTTTATTAAAAAATAAAATTAAAAAAGAAGTTTAAGTATTAAGTGTGTACTGTTTGAAAATTGATCAGTCTAGTCTCTAGGATCTTCTTGAGTTCTGGGCTTGTCAAAACCTCACAGTCTGAAGTTTTTGTTGTTGTTGTAGTCAAGTCAGAACAGGAGACATCAAGGAAGGACTGTGGACCTACGTGGGGCTGGAATAGTGCCTGGAGCCCCCTGGGAGGTGTTGAGTACTGAAACCAGCATCTTCAAGTGGGAGGGTCAGAGATAACCAAAGCAGCATATCTCTGCGTACATGCTAGTCATTCCCCTCTCTTGTGTGTGTGTGTGTGTTGTAGTATTATGCCCTCCATGTAGATAGTTAAATCCTAATCTCACTGTTTAAAAAGGAAATAGTGGACTGAATTAGGTCAGTTGATCCACTGTATTACATCAGAACCAAGACCTATAAACCCTACATAGCAATCAGGATATCATTTTGCAATATAGATGAAGATACATAGATGCTCATAAATATAACATGGTGGCTTTGTGTAATGTTACTTGTATGTGTATGTTTTCTGGGCTGACTGTTTGGTGTTGGATAACTGGTTTCTATGTTCTTCATGGGGGAGACCATTTCTCCTGCTCTCAGGATTCCTTAGCTGCCATAGCTCTTTGTATAGGATTGAGGCCTCCTGGTCTTTCTTCTGTCCATGTTAATGTGCCTATTGCCACCTAGGGTTTAGGCAGTCACATTGCTGAGACTCCTTAGTGTCACTTCTGACACTCCTAGGAGACACAATCTTATCGCAAGTCCATGATCCTATGATTCTTAGTCTTTCCAGCCCCCCTTCCAAAATGATTCCTTAGCTTTTGTAACTACTGCACCCTTAGGGTTATCAACACATCCATTCTTAAAAGCATGCTTACTAAAATCAGCCAGGAATTATTAATAGAATAAAGGCAGGGTTGAATTAATTCTGATTTTATATCTGTAATCCACAGAGGGATGGTTATGCAAGTGAAAGCTGGGTGATTCCAAAGACAGGAATGTGCTGGGTAGGTAATCAACGATGTCCATGTTTGCATGCTACCAATGGTCCAGACTCTAGATTCCAGCAGCCCAGCTAACGGATATAAAAAGTCTAGATTCACAGCACATCTTCCCTGCTGATTCTGATAATGAACCGTCTATGGGAACAAAAATGACTATAAGAAAGTTCAAAACAAGAGGATCAGTGTATATTTTCTCTTCAAGACACTTGTATATGTTTCTGACCTAAAAATTAGAAGAAGAAGAAGAAGAAGAAGAAGAAGAAGAAGAGGAGGAGGAGGAGGAGGAGGAGGAGGAGGAGGAGAAGAAGAGGAGGAGAAAGAAGACAGGACAGTCTGGAAGGCTTTTCCTTGCTTGCATGGGGGATGTCTATTTTTTCTTGCAGAGGAGATAGAATAATGTATGCTAAGTGCATGGACTTATCACAGATTCTGAAAAATCTATTGTTTTCCTTTTTGATGAATGCTTTGCAGTGTGTTAGAATTCCTGTACATCTTCAGAGGAGCACTGGGACATTTGCCAACAGTTAATGGTCCCTCTGCACTGTTAACACATGGGGACAGAATAGCTTTGTCATGTCATCATCAGAATGGGTTCTATGGAGAATGTCATTAATCAAGGCAAGCAGGGCACTTTGTACAAAGCTGGCCTGGGAAGGATGACCACTTCAGTCAAAGGACTGTGCACCAGGGAGAGCTGGAACGAAATTCAGTGCTCCTTACAAACCATCGGTGCAGATGAGAGAGATCATGGAGCGGGTATCTTTGAGACTCAGGTGGGGATTTCCACATTTGTATGTTCTAAAAATATATAACTTAAACTGTGTTGGCCACAGTCACATGTGTAGCAGCATACCCAGACCTCCCCAGGGATGGACAGACTCTTGCTTACTGTTTCAAGGCCATGGCCTCTCTGTTAGAAGGAAGCTTAATGAATACAGAGAAGATTTCATAGATGTGACAAGTGTTCAGAGTAGATCTCGGTGTCATAAAATGCTACGATGTTCTCAAACTTTCAGAGGCTTTAGAGAGACATCTCTGGGTGTCACTCTGTGAACCTTCACACTAATAACTACATGGCAGGCTTTTATCTTCATTTTTATCTGTTTGGCTAGGTCAACGACTCTTTTCAGAGTCATAGAAGATATATTGTAATAGTTAATTGTCAACTCGGTAGGATTTACCATCACTTAGGAAGCACACATCTGAGTGTGTCTGTGACGAGGGTCAGCTGAGGAAA
>PVIH01000613.1:250968-286647 GCA_004025045.1 Sigmodon hispidus
CCCGGCTGCCCCCTGCCCCCTGATGCCCCATGCTCTGCTTCTGTGCCTTCTCACTAAGATGGACTCTGACCTCTTGAACTGTCAGTCAAATGTTCTAGGCTCCTCCAAGCCTATTTTCTCACAGCACTGAAAAAAAAAAAATAGCACATTTATAAATCTTTTCTCTAGATACAGATATGATTTTTAACACTTTTGACTTATCTCTAGGCAGGATTAGTGGAGCCGAGACTGGCAATAACCATGAAGCCTGCATGGTTGAAAGAGAGAACTGATCCCAACAAGTCCACTGACCACACACACACACACTAAATAAGCAAATATAATTTTATAATCTATTTGATTAATATTTGTTATTATTTTATCAACTAACTCCAGGTATCTGATGTAAGCCTTCACTTTGCTCCTGAGAGCTCATTGAAGATGGTCTGTGCCCGGTGTCTCTCCAGCACCATCACCTATGTCGCCACAGTTCTCTAGCTGTGTGCCATCATTCCATCTGTGTTCCCGGACACAGTGATACAGAGTGAGTGGGCACATATCCTCAGGCTCCTTAGAGCCAAAGATACAAAATACCTAGTAAAGGACACTTAAGGAAAGAAGGGTTTATTTGAGCTTATATCTTAAGGAATACAGTCCATCATGGCAGGGAAGACATGGTGGCAGGAACATGCGCTGGAAGCAGAGAGAGGACAGGAAGTGGGTCCAGGCTACTAAACATTGTAGTGGAAAGCAGGCAGTATCACCTTGACCTAGAGGGATAGCCTTTGAGCCCTGAGGCCTCAGTGCACAGGGTGTGGCCAGGCCAGTTTAAACCAGAGTGCATGATGGGTCTCTTCCTGTTTGCTCTCTTGTGCTTTTGGAGGGACTGGACCTGGACCTGTTTCTGCCTCATGGACCACTCTAGATTTCCATGAGCATGAGAGAGCAAACAAAAAGAGAGCTAGTATGTACCCAGTCTTAAACTGGCCTGGCCACACCCCATACACCAAAGGCCATGTCTCTAGTTCAAGGTGATGTTGCCTGCTTTCCACTCCATCTCCTCCTTTTGTCTAAAAAACATCAATGTCTTCCTCCAGTGATCTTCTTCTTCCAGTGAGACTCCACCTCCCCAAATAGGGCTCTCAGCTGGGGACCTAAGTGTTCAAGTACCTAAGTGTTCAAGCACACAAATCTCTGGGAGGCATTTGCTTAAACCACAACAGATACTTTCAAGGATTTTATTTAACCTCTCAGGGGCTTAATCCTAATTTCTTCCAGATTTGTATCAGAAACACAGGCTCCAAATGCCATTGATAATTCTATGACCTGTTGAGTTAGCAATGAGGAGCTGATGGAGAAAGCCTGGACCTGCTTGTTCTGTGTGAGCTAGGCACCTGGCCTTTCTCCTGACAGTTTGCACATTATGCTCATAAATTCCCTCTGCTGCCTGGGTCAGTTGTAACTGAGTGGCTTCTTATATGTGACCAGAAACATTTTAGCAAATATTGCCTTTCATTTCATTGGACACAATTTTAGAAATAAAAATTAAAATATCCATTTATTCTTTTATTCTGCAGTTCACAGAGGCATTTCACATCCATTATCTCATTTGATCCTGACAAATAGCTTGCCATTTTACAGATGAAGGTCATTAGTGGACAATTTGAAAATAGAGTTTGCATCTCTAATTCTTATTCACTCTATCACCATTAAATCCCTTTTATATATAATCAGCTGAGTGCTGGACCAGGATTTCATGTTCTGCCAGTTCCATCTCTGCAATTTATTTATATTTTCAGTACATTGTTCTAAGTCATGAAAGTCTGTGACAAATGCTATGATGCAATGAGCGGCTAGTACTTACTTCAGTGTCAGAACACGATGTACCATCGAGCTCACAGGCACAGTCTGTAAGCACAAGTGCAGCCAAGCCGGAGGAATCTCACTCAACTTTCATCTTATGCTTAGATTTGAAAATATTGTAGTTTATTTCTTTGTGTGTTTGTTTTCGGGGCTGGGTGTATGTGTGTGCACCATATGCGCACATTGTTCATGGAGGTCAGAAGAGAGCATGGGGGGTATCCCCTGAAGTTGGAGTTACAAGTTGGTTACAAATCTGTTATAGGTGCTGGGAGTCAAACCTGGGTTCTTTGCAAAAGCATCCATCTCTGTCAGCCACTGAGCCATCTCTTCAGCCCTATAAATATTTTTCATTTATTTATCCTTTTATTTATTGAGTGTATGTGAGTGTGTGTGTGTGACAGTGTGAGTTTAAGAATGTGTGTATGAGAGAGAGTGTGTGTGTGAGTGTGTGATTGTATGTGAGAGTATGTATGTGAGAGTGTGTGAGGGTGTGTGTGTGTGTGTGTTTGTGTGTGTGTGTGTGTGTAGGTGTGCTGTGGTGATCACATGAAAATCAGAGGACAATTCTCAGGGTTATTCAGGCAGGTTCTCTCCTGCCACCCTGTGGGATGTGGGATAGAACTCAGGCTATCAGGCCTGGACACAAGGGCCCTACCTGCTGAGCCTTCCAGTGGACACTTTTGGCATAATTTTACAGAATTTTGGAAAGAGTCACAAGAAGATATAATTTATTTTCAAAAAATAGTATAAATTATAAACATAAACGTTAAACTATTTATTATCAGTGTGCACATATGCCTGATGAGTTTGTGAGTGCAGGGGTGCACACACCACATTGCTCATGTGAAGGTCAGAAAAATGCTTTGTGGCCTTGCTTTTCTCTTCTCACCTTTATATAAATAAGTTCCAGGGATTACATTCAGGTGGCCACTGAGGCATCTCACTGTCCCCTAAGTTTTGATATAACAGTTTGATATAACAATAAAATCTTTTTTTAAAATTTAGAAGAGAAAGATGTGCTTCATTGGTGGGAATGTGGAGAAGAACCAGGCAGTTACTAGCTGAAGTCCTTTCCACTAGGCTGGTGAATAATGAATTCTGATCAATAACATTATCACTTTAAATGTAGTTATTATTTCAGTAGTTCACAGGTATTCCACCAGATGCCTGAAAAACAAAACGAGCAAATAAAAATAAAGCAGTTCACAGTCTCCTCTAAAAGGTTCATAAATAAGATGGAAAGTGATTTATAGGTAGTTCAAAATTTATCCAAGGAATGGCTCTCTCTATGTATCTATGTATCCATGTATATATGTATGTATCTGTCTGGCTGGCTGGCTGTCTGTCTGTCTGTGTGCTCAGGGGTCCAGCATCCAGTCCCGCTCTTTCCTTGGTGGTATGCCATCCACTTTATTGCCCGCACAGCTCCTCCTGTGTTTTTTCTTGTTATTTTCCCTTTCATCTGCATTTGCACTGTCATTTACCTCCTAGATACTCTGCCGTATTAAAGAGTGCACTTCCTAGCGCTCTGGAATATATTCATTTGATATTGCTGCAGCTTTGAAGGCGGACGGCATTGCGTGTGTGTTTTAACATCTACATAGTAGAACGGAAGAATAAATTCTCTTTCTGTCTCACTGTCCACTCTGGGTTCTATTCATGTATAGTTGTATTTATGTACATACATCCAGTGTATTGCTCTTGATTCTTACATTGTTTTCACAGGCTGTGGCCAAATTTAGCATTTCTGTTGTGCCAACAATGCTACAAACATTTTCTTATGAACCTGTCTCTATCAGGTTGTCTGGAGGATGCCCCTGAGCTTCTAGCCACTCAGCACATTGAACTAACATATGCTTCCGTTCTTCACTAGGAGTCATTTCTCTGAGATCTTTTTCTAAGCATTAGACACCCCCCAGAGTGCTGGTACACCAATCCTATTTGGGTAGTCTTATCTTTTGGAGAATTTATCCAATCAATGGTGAGATCATCCTCCCACATCTCTAAGGCATTTGTCCTTGTTAGCTATTGAAGCCCCCACTGAAACATCAGTTTATAGCTTATTTCTCACATATTTTTGGAATTTCTGTGTGTTTCTAAGATGGGGCTCACCATTTTTCTTCAGCTGGTGAACTAATTATCTTAATTGTGTTTACTAAATAACCCAATTACCTCAACCTGTTATTTATTATGCCACCTTTACCATACAGACACATACACACACAAACACATACACACATGTGCATATGTATAAAGAATTCATTCTTATATCTTTGGCTAGGGTTTCTCTGTGTGCTCCTTGCTGTCCTGAACTTACTCTGTTGACCAGGCTGGCCTCAAACTCAGATATCTGCCTGCTTCTGTCTTCCAGTGCTGAGATTAAAGGCACACACTTAAGATTGAATTCAGAGTCTGTACATGCTAAGTAAGTGTCTAACACTGAGCCATAGCCGGCCCTGCCATTTACACCTCATATCCAAGTGTCTCAGAACCATTTTCTATCATGCTTTTGTGTTTCCATTTAGAATTTTGGTATATAATGTGGTATGACAAGGATTCACTTTTTTTTTTCTTCAACTAGCTAGCCAGTTTCCTTAATGATGTTTGCTAAATAATTTAATTTGTAAAGCTAGCTTTACTGTACAGCTTGCACATGTTTGAAAATTCATTTCTTTGCTTACAATTTGGGGCTCTCATTCACATTTTACTGACCTGTTTTTCTTTTTTGTTACCCATAACTAGTGACACTTCTTAATAATATAATTTTTGAAATATATCTTAGTGTTGATCTTGTAAGTCATCTACACTTTTTACTTATTTGAAAAAAATAGCTTTTTTGGAAGATTTACTTTCATTAAATTACAAATTTAGTTTTGCTTTGGTCTCATTATTAGTTTCAAAAATGGACCATAGAACTCTATTCAGTGGTTCAAATAAAATGTTAAATCCTGGAAGTGAACAGATTGCTCAGCGGATGGGGCTGCTGTGCAAGCATAAGGACCAGACTTTCAATTCCTGTCACCAGGTGAAAAGGGCTTGCTTGTAACCCCAGCGCTGGGGGATGCAGAGGAAGAAAACTCCTGGGAGCTCAGTGATGAGCAAGGCTAGCCTGATCAGTGAGCTCCAGGCTCAATGAAAGATTCTGACTCAAAGGAGAAGTGGAAGAGAGATTGGAGAAGATGATTAATATTGACTGCTGGCCTCCATATATATGCACATGCACACATGTAAACACACAGACAGACAGACACACACACACACACTCACACCATTGAAGATTTGCTCATCAAAGACATCAATAGAAAAGCTAATACAAGAACTACAGGCCTCAGGAACTACAAAATAGACTTTTGAAAAGAAATGGTATTTAAGATATGCAAAGAATGCCTAGTTTTTATAATAAAGAGAAAGCAACCTCTAAAATGGGGCATATTATAAAAGATTCAGTTACCACTATGCGCCTGAAAAATGCTCTGCATAATTATTTATCAGGGAAATGCAAATTCAAAGTACAGCTATTGGAATGGTCAAAATTAAGATAACCGACCATAAAAAATCTCAATTGGGATGTTGACCAGTTACAGACTGTTGGTAAAATCAACCATTCTAGAAACTCTCTGATAATTTCTTGTAAACTAAGCTTGCAACCAAACATTTAATCCCATAATACAGCAGTTTAACTCCTAGGTATTCACGCAAAAATACTGTGACATGAACTCTCACAGGAAGACATACAAAAATGCTTGAACTGTGAATAGCATAGATGACCCATGGTGATGAGAGCCGGTAATGATACCGAGGGATCTTTGTGTAATAGAATACTATTCAACAATAAAAAAGGAAGAAGTTATATATATATATAGACACAATAAGGATAATTATAAGAACATAATTAAAATAATCTTTGTACTGTAACATGTACACAGGTTATAAGTACAAACTTATACAGTTCTAGAACAAGCAAACATTTTGTATAGTGGGAAAATATCAAAATAGTAATTGGCAGTGGTAAAGGGCAAGTGTTGGTTAAAATGTGTCATATTCTTATCTTGATAAAGATTTTAAATACAAATACAAATGCATTTGCCTAGCTTAGTTGTTTTGCTTTTAAAATTTCTGCATTTTATTGCATGCATAAAATATACACATATTCATTTTCACCCTTATGGAAAAGCCCTGAAAATCAATAATGACGTCTAGTTAATGATATGCATGCTGATGTATTAACAGAGGGGATTGCAGGGATGTTTGCAGCTCACTTTGAAATGCAGTGCAGAACTAAGACAAGTTGATGGATGAAGAGTTTCAGATAGATCATTTGATAGAGTGATAGTCCAATGTCCGTGGCAGATCTGGGTGGGAATTTATGAGTTCTTGCTGTAAAATCCTTCCATTGTGGTTGTTGTAAGCATTTATTTATTCTCTCAAATTCTCTATAAAATTGATGGTATAATTTCCAATAATGAATACTTATTTTCTCCTCCCCCCTTCTAAGAGCCCCTGCAACACAGTGTTAAAAACAATGGCAATGACAGCTGGTGTGGTGGATGCTTTAAATTAGCTCATAAAGCATCTTTCCCAGCCTCATTCTTGTACATTTACCTCGAGAGAATGCACCGAGTGAATCAGGCATTTGCGGGTTGATGTGGGATGTCTCTGTATGCTGTGAATGTGCTTTATTGTTATTTGTTAATAGAGAAGCTGTTTTGGCCTATGGCAGGTGGGAGACTAAGCAGAGATAAAGGAGAAGGAGAGTGGAGTCAAACAGATGCAGAAAGCCGCCCAAGGAAGTAAGTTGTAGTGGGACACAGGTAAAGTCACCGAGCCACGTGGCAATATACAATATGAATATGGGTTGAGTTAAGTTGTAAGAGCTAGTTGGTAATAGGCCTAAGCCATAGGCCAGTTTGTAATTAATATGAGCTTCTGAGTAATTATTTTATAAGTGGCTACAGAATAGTTGGGAAAGATCCCTCTGGACCACAGGCACAGATATGTCAGAAAACTTTAGGCTATAGCTAGTGTAGACTTTAGAAGACATATGACATACGACAGCTTCAGCAGTGCTTTGTAGGTCATTGTTATCCCTCATTTAAAAGAAAAAGTTGTTACCTAATAGTTAATATGAACAAAATAATAACTTATTTTGAAAAGACTTATTTTAGTTTTATTTATGTGTATGTGTATATATGTGTATGTCTGCACATATATTTTGCTGGTGTTCACAGAGACCAAAAAGCGGCATCAGATTTCCCGGAGGAGGCTAGATTCAGGAGGTTGTAAGCAGCCTGATGTGGGTGTTGGAAGCCAGTTTGGGTTCTCTACAAGAGCAGCAAGTTCACTTAACTGATGAGCCATCTCTCCAGCCTCCACAAGATAAATGTATAAAATTTTATAGAAGTTATCATATGTAAGAAATTAGCCACTAGCCATTTGTCTTACACCCTCAGCCCAAGGTAAGAATTAGAGATGTTATACATATATGTCTTTAATTAAAATATTTTTTGCTGAGTTGTATTATCAATAATTTTACAGTGCTGATAAAACTCAGGGGTTCACAAGCTAGGCAAGTTCTCTACCATTAGCTATACCTCCAGCACCCTTACTTATCTTATAGATAGTCCATGTGGATATGTGATTATTCCTGGAATTAAATAATTTATATATTTGTGTGCCCTGTTGCTTGCTTTCAGCACATATGAATGTATCTTTCTGTGTTCAGTTTCCTACTTATTTCTTTTTTTCTTTTATTTCCAACATTGTTTCAAAAATTTATTACTTCATATACCTGCAGTTCACTGATGGCTTTTAAGAAAATCTATCACTGTATAGACCAGGGTGGTCTTGAACTCTTTACTCTCCTGAGTGCTTGTTAGTATTTTGTGCGTGGAAAGACGAAACACGCTGCCAGATGTCATTTAGAGTTTTATTGGGGAATTTGGATATCCAGGGGAGGGTAGGGGAAGGGAGAAGAAGAAAGAAAGAAGAAAGAGAGGGAGAAAGGGAGAGGAGAGCAGAGAAAAACAGGAATCACTTATTCCCTGTTAAAGGAAGGGTGAGCATGCAGACACGCCCAGGGGCGTGCCCTGGGAGCGCGCTCTGTGGGTGGGGGCTGGACACCTGAGACCCACGACCATGCCCAGAGGGCAAACTGGAGAGGTGCTAAGTAAACTGGAGCGGCACTGACAGTGCTGGGACTATAAGTGTGTGACACTGTGCTCAGATCTCATTTGGATTTTTACTACTGTAGAATATTCACCAGGGTTTAGCTGGGGAGATATCCCATTTGAGGAGGGAATGGCCATGCAGTATGAGGATCTGACCTCCATGCCAAGAAACCATGTCAAAACCAGACATGGGACAACTTGCAATCTCAGCCCTGAGGAAGCAGAAGTAGGTAGACCCTGGGGTTCTTTAGCCAGCAAGGCTCACCTACTCAGTAAACTCCGGACCCCAGAGAGACACTTTCTCAAAATGAAAAAAGGACAAAGCAATACTACTAATAAAAAAAAAAAAACCAAAATAACAGCAAACCCAAGGTAGAGCCTGCAAGTGGCTCAGTGGGGAAGGGCATCTGCAAACAAGCCTGAAGATCTGAGTTCAATCCCTGTGATCCTTCCCTGGAAAACTAGAACCAAATCATGCACATTATCCTGACTTCACATGGGTGCTGTGTCGTGCTCATGCTTCACCACAAGTGTACACATGCACAAAATAAATAAATACAAAAAATTTAAGTGGCATTCTGAGGAACAGCACCAGCATATGCCTACCCTGGGAACACACATGTGCACACAAACACATGCACACATATACATTCAGTATTGTAAATATTCCATAATTTACCAGTATGTCTATTTTTAGCTATTTCCTTATCTGCTGTGGTAACTGTAGCTAGGTATATCATGCAAGAGTTCTTCCAGGGGTGCAGAGCCTGTGTCCAAGATACATACATCCTGTAATTTACAAATGGAAAGTCCGATTGCTGACTGCGTTTGCTTCAGCAGTTTACCTCCTGTGGGTAGTGTGGATGTTTTCACTAAATCATGTCCTTGGAGACACTGTGTTATCTGATTTTTTCACTTTTGCTAATCTCATCCATTTTAAAAGACATCTTATCATGATCATTATTCTTGTTTCCTTTGTCCAGAGAACATTTGAACATCTTGTCTGGGGTTCATTATCTGTAATTTGTTTTCTATGTGAAATCTCAACTTATGTTTTTGGTTTTACAAATAGATTTAAGGAATGTTTTTATATTCTGTTTTCTAAAATATTTACTTTATTGTTTTTTACGTGTGTGAGTCTGTATGCTAGTATTGGAACTAAAGAAACCACAGGCATTGTATTTTCCTGGACCTGGAGTTACAGACAGATGTGAGCCCTGGGACTCAAACTCAGGTCCTCTGCAACAGCAGTAAGTACTCTTAACTGCTTATCTGTCTCCCCAGACTCTTATCTTCTGTTGTTCATGTGTTTTTTAGAAAGATATTCATGTATCCCAAACTTGCTGTGCATAGAATGTGACCTTGAATTTCTGGTCCGCCCACCTGTACCTCCCCAGTCCTGGGACTATATGGGTGAGCCACCTGATCTATTTTTATGGGGCTCTGGGGTTGTAGCCAGAACTTCATGCATGCTAGGCAATCCATGTACCTACTGAACTATAGCTCCCAACCACTGTATCCCAGGTATCACTTCTATGTTACATAAATGTTAAAATATTTTGTCCTATTCTGTATTTGTCATATTTAATGGAATTTTTTGATGAAGAGATGTCAGCTTCAATGTGGGATTTTAAGTCTTTTATTTCATAGAAATTAAATGCACTTAGGAAGTTGTTTTCATATAAACATAGGTATGTGCAAATATGTGTAACAATAAAAATTTAAAAAGCAGTTATGAATTTAAGGGAAAGTGGTTAGAACATTGGAGGAATCAGAGGAGGGGAAAGAGTCAGGTGGAAATCATGTAAATATAGTCTCATGTATGAAATTCACACAGATTTTTAAATTAAAATTTAAATATAGGGACTGGAGACACAGCCCAGCAGTTAACTAGCTACTCTTACAGAGGATCTGGGTGTTATTGTCAGCATCCATATGATGGCTCACACTCATCTGTAACTCCAGAGGATCTGATGCCCCTTCTGACTTCCTTAGGCACCAAGTATGCATGTGACCCGCATGCATGCAGGCAAAACACTGATATACAAACACTGAATACATCTTTTCAAAAGTGAAAATAAAAAGGTTGATGGAAATGTAAATAATCTTTTGACTTATATTTTGTCCTTTGTTTCAGAAATTCTTTTATATCACTAGACCCTAAAGACTTCCGTGAGTATAAACAGACACCATTTTCACATTTTCTTCTAGTGTGGGTGACAAAGTTATTCTTGCCTTCACGGAATGCCTGAGAGGCACACTTTATCTCTTAGCCTCTGGGAGAGGCTGTGTAGTTTAGAACAATATGTTCTTTGAAAATCTGAGAGAATCCCACTGAAAAAGACCTTGCCTCTGGGAACATTGTTAGCACTATCTCTGCTTCCTTAACACAGGCACTGTTTCCTCCTGAATCAAAATTACTGTATTTTTCAGGGAAATTATCCATTTTATTTGTTGTCAAATTCATTAGCATACAAATTGTTCATATTGTTATTTTTTATCTTTCTGGAATTTATCTGTGTATCCTTATTTTTATTTCTAATATTGTTTATTTGGGTCCCGCCTCCTTTGCTTGGAGTTTTTTCCTTGGCAATTGCTATTGACTGTCTCTTCATTGCTCTGTTCTGTCCTTCTTTTCTTACTTCTTCGTGGTGGCTTTGCACTGTCTGAAATGGGATATGCAGCAAAATGAACTCCTACCACCCCTCCCATGCATGATGGCAAGATTAGCTCAGTAAGTTTCAATCTTTTTCTATTACAAGATTCCAAGCTATACATTCCTCTGTAGTGCCCATTTTTACAGTTTTCTGCAGATTTAGTAACTTTTCACGTTCCAGACTTTGACTGTGTGAGTTCTTCTTGTGTAGCTGCAAAGAGCAAATGAAGTCCTGGGTGGATTTTGGAAGAGTTCTGGAGACACTCGTATTCTCTCACCTCCACAGTGGCATTGACATCAGTTATGGCTTTTAGTTCTAGCAGACCTCAGCTCTCACGTACTTTTAAAGGTCAGGGACACATGCCTTCCAGGAAACCTTTTGAATTGCCTTTGAGTCTACAGGTGCTGTTTCCTGTGTTCCCCTTGGCTGCAAGTTCACAGCACTGTCGGCAGCCTCTTGGAAATGAGTCACAGTGGCAAGGATGGAGATGAAAACCACAGCAGGACACACACGGAAACAAACACAGCGTCCTGGTTGTGTCACAGGGATGCAGTTCTCCTGCCTCTAGACTTCCTGCTTAAAAAGAGGGCTGCATACACACTTGCCAGTTTTTGTTGCCAAATGCATTTCTGACTGTGAGCATTTGCAGAGCACATCCCACTGAGGCCAGCCTAAGTGGGTCCCTAGCTCAGTAGACCACAGCAGTGTCAGCTCCAGGGTCCCAGGAAGAGATATGAACTAGGCTATGCTGGTAAAAACACACTGTGTAGACACATAGATGGTTTTTCTATCGCCTTTTTCTTCAGGAAGGCCCTGTCCCCTTTACTGGAGTGAGGTTTGGAATCTTAGCTGAGAGAACCTGAGAATCCTATAAGATCAGAAGCCACCTTGAAAAGAAAATTGGGGGCTGAGCATTGAGACACAGGTCTGTGATATTAATTCTGGAAGCGTGGAGGCCAAAGGATCAGGAGTTCAAGACCACCTTGCTTACACTGTGAATTTGAGGCCAGTCTGGGCTGCATGGGAGTCTGTTTCAGTAAAGAAAACAGGGACATAAAAAGTGGATGACACTCGACACTTTGAACTATTGCCCTGACTACCACCCCTCTCAAGGCAAGGTTGCATCCTATGAAGCATATATAAGCACTTATAAACAGGTCTGGAGGAAGCCAATGGGCAGTTTTGATTGGATAGTTCTCAGGATAGTTTAATTTTGGTTCCCAAGGCCCAGGGAATATACCCTGAATTAAAACTCAGGGTGGCTGTAGCTTGCTGTATCCTCTTATCTAAGCAGTAGCGAACAGCTCCCATGGATGAGAGAATTTACATCCACTGCCATAACTGAGGACTTCGCTGTCTTTTTGTGTGAGAAATGGTTGTGTTCATCCTGTCAGTAGAATAGGATGATTGTGTGTGCTGTTGTTTTCTAATAGTCACCCCATCAATAAAACAACCAGTTCCCTCATTTGAGGAGAGCTAGAGTGCTAGCGTTTATTTCTAAATAAAAGAGAGGAATGTATGAAAGCTTTCTCTATAAAAATCCTCTGGACATCCAAATATAAAGAGTGATATTTCCAAATGTATCTCTTTATAAACAGTAGCTAACAGGAGGCAAGGGCAAATCTCTTTGTTAGTTAGGAGGAGCAGAAGAACGACTGAATGAGAACACCTCGTCTTTGAGCCTGCTCACAGGGTAGTAGTTTGATTTTGAGGCTGATGGAAACCCTCTGTCACTTACAAAACTGCTAATGTTAGCAGGTGACCTTATCATCCTGTTCCCAAAGATGAAGTCTAGAGAGTGCAGTTAACTCTTTGACACCCTTTCTGTTGAGACAGGCTCCTTCCCCCTGACTTGGGCATAATTGTCTAACAGAAGCCTATAGCTTTTTTCTCATTACCTGCCTTCATTTTTTTTTAGTCAGTCATTGATGGCTAACAGTGATCTAAAATATCACTGTTTGTCTTGACTCTTTCAGAGGAGGGATGAGAAAGAGACCACCTTCATATAACTTTACTACAAAATGCTGTTATAGATGTTCTAGTTTGTTATTTATTGCTAATGTCAAATTGTACCTAATTTATAAATTAAATGTTTTTATAGATATAAACCTGTAGTGGGATTATGTTGGTATGTTGTAAATAGTTGTTCCTCCTACTGATTTAATAAAAATCTGATTGGCCAGAGGCAGACAGAAAGTGTGGGCAGGGCTTCCAGACTAAGAAAACTCAGAGAACAGGAAGAACAGAGCAGAGATGCCAAGAGATGCAGAGGAAAGAAGTTGAAATGCTGCTGAGAAAAGGTATTGAGCAGCATGGCTGAACATGATAAGAATTGTGGGTTGAGGTAAGATGAAGGAGTTAGCGAATTATATGCCTAGGCCCTGGGTCAATCAATGTAAAATTAATATAAGCCTTTGTATGATTATTTGGCGCTAAGCAGCAGTGGGACTGAGAGTGGGTCCAAATCTCAGGGCTAGGCCGGAAAGTCCAGGCCAGAAACCTCATACAACACATACCTGTAGAAAAAACAATGTATACAGGGTTGGGTACTTTAGACAATGGCATATACTAGGATTGTGGTCCCTCCATCCTGTAGACAGGACGGACTACTATATCCAGGTGAGTGATACAGTACAGTGAATGGACATAACTAGCAGCCAGCTTTTCCCTGCCTCTTGGGATGCTTGCCATTAGAATCCAAGTCTTGCAAGGTGAGGAAGCTTGTCTGCTCCTGCTTGAGTTGTGGAAATGACAGAGAACTGTTCCTACCCAGCTCTGACCAAATTCCAGGTTAGTGAGCAAAAAGTAATTGTCCTTCCTTTTAAAAACAAAACAAAACAAAATAATTAAGTGTTACTTAAGACAATTATCACGAGTTGGTTTATTGCTTAAAAACCAAGAGTTGGAATATTACCCTCAGCAGGATGTAGAGGAAGGGAAGTGTGCTTATGTGTGTTCTATTGAAAGGCACCAGGAGGCCTAGGGGACACACCTGTCAGGAAAGTGTTTGCCTGGCCGGCCAGGAGGATGACATAAGTTTCATCTCCAGAACCTATGTTTAAAAATTGTCAAGTATGGGGGCATGTGCTTGTGACCCCAGGACTGGGGAAGGAGAGACAGGCAGACCTCTGGCTCACTGACTTGACTTCTGGCCTCCTTGGCAAATTCCCAGCTAGTTATAGACTCTGCCTCAAAGGTAAAAGAAATGAAATGGTGCCAAGGAATAATAGCTGTAGCTGACTTCTAGTTTGCACACACACACACACACACACACACACACACACACACACACACGCATGCATGCACGCACGTGCACACACACACGCACATACACGTGCGCATGCACACATGAAGGCATACAATACACACATAGGCCTTGGAGGTCTCTTTGCTCTTGCTTTGACATTATTGGGGGTGGGAGAAGTGTTTCCCAACTGCTCATTGATTCAGCCAACAGTCAGCCTACACCTAGGTGTGTGAGGCCATTCCAGACAAAATGGCTACTCTTCTCCTGACCACTAATGCATGAGCAAGCTTGTTAGGAACAGCAAGCTGACCCAGACTGGAGCATTGTGGGTGTTTTTCCTGTGGCAGCAGTATTGGTCTCTGTCCTTACTGGGTTGTGGAAAGAAAATAGAAAACACCAACAAATCCACTTTCAACCACCGCACATGAATGTTATGACTAGGCATTAATGACTTTGAAGTATATATAAAAGAGAGATGAGTTGTTAAGGAAAAATATATTTTGGGGTAATACACTGAAGTGATAACTGAAAATAACTACTGATATGAGAGTAACATTTTAAAATAGATATACTAGGGCGAGAGAGATGCTTTGTCAGTGAAGTGTTTAATGTGTAAGCATTAGAACCCGAATTTGGTCCCTAGAGCCCATATAAAACATGAGGCCCACTGTTGCATGAAGTTCTGGGGAGATGGAGACATGGGGATCCCTGGGATTCACGGACCAGATAGTCTAGATTCCCCAAATTGGTGAGCTCTAAGCAAGTGGGAGACCCTATCTCAAAAAAGGAGTGTGGGGATGGCACTCTCAGAAAAAGTTGAAAGACACCTGAGGAAACATCCCTATACCTGTATCTTTACATATACAAAACACACACACACACACACACACACACACACACACACACACACACACGAGTATACTGACAGTGGAATATACTGACAATGAGTGAATTAAGGCTGTATATATTAGTCAAAAAAATCTTATGTTGAAAAAAATCACTGGCTGGAGTGACAATGAAATACTTTCATTTTAGGCACTGGAAGTTTCTTAGCACATGGCTATGTGTCTAGACACTGATGTTTGCTAGGCTGGTCAGCATGAAGTAATCAAAGATACCATTTGATGTCCAAAACATCATATATATGATCTGTCACAAGACAAAACCACAACTGGCCTTCATTTGCAATTTGAGAAAGAATGAGTGCTCCAATGGGTCTGGCAGAACAGGCAGATTTTGCAAAGTTGTCAGAGGAAAGGTACCAGTAATTTTAAAAGCAGATTGGACAACATCTGCTTGCTGGCATTTCCTGTCCCTTTAAGGGGTAATACAAGGAGTGCTCCCTGTTATATGGAACAGGTAGAACCAACCCTTTCTCATTGATTTTTTTTTCCTAAAAACTGATTTGTTCAGAGACCTAGATATCTTTATGTATGTATTTATGTATTTATTTATTTACTTATTTATTTAGTGTGGTGGTTTGAAGGAAAATGCCCTCTAAAGGGAGTGGCACTATTAGAAAGTGTAGCCTTGTTAAAGTAGGTGTGGACTTGTTGGAGGGAGTGGGTCACTGTGGAGGGGGGCGTCTTTTTTGTTCAAGCTTCACTCAGCGTGACACTCAGACCACTTACTGCTGCCTACAACATGTAGGACTCCCAACTACTTCTCCAGCACCATGTCTGCCTGAACACCACCATGTCAGACCATCATGATAATGGGCTGAACCTCTGAGACTGTAAGCCACCCCAATTAAATGTTTTTCTTTATAAGAGTTGACATGCTTATGATGTCTCTTTACAGCAACAGAAACCCTAATTAAGACAATTAATTAGTTTTTGAGACAGGGTTTTTCTGCATAGCCCTGGCTGTCTTAGAACATGCTTTGCAGATCAGGCTGGTCTTGACCTCACAGAGAGTACATTTTTTTTTTTTTTGGTCCCCAAGTGCTGGGATTAAAGCTGTATGTCACCACACAGTGTAGCTTAGCTGTTTTTTAATCTTTAGTTTGGTGATGGGTGATGTGACCCCATGTGATTTGAATGCTCTGCTGTGTCTCAGGGCAGGAGTTTGATTCACAGTACTAGTTTCCCCTCATCTGGTGGACCACAGTACTTTGAAAGACTGATCAAAGATTTGGGGTAGGGAATATGAGTCCATGGGAAAAAGACTTGCTGAGCAATTCTGCAGTCCTAAGGTTGGATCCCCGAATCAACATGAAGGTGAACATGGTAGCCTGTGTCTACAATCTCAGTTTCTATGGCAAGATGGGAGGAAGAAGAGACAAAACATCCTTGGAGATTAATGTACCAGCTAGCCTGTTGACCTAGGGGAAGGTCAGGACCGACACGCAAGGTTGTCCTCTGTCTTCACAAGCACACCATGGCAGGTACATGACCATACTCATGTGTGAGAACATTTATATATACACACACACAAAGTTGAACAAAAATTTAGAAGTGTTTATGGCAATAGTATCTCAGCTTAATGAGGCACCTAGCCTAACAAACTGTTGGTATTTCATGGGAATTCATTCTGGTCAACAATGGGGTATATGTAGGTACCTCAGTGATGCAAGACGTTAGCTTTATTTTTTCCAGTTTTATGAAACAGGAAAGGAAAGCAAACACCCAGAATTTGATCTTATCAAAATATTTTCGGAAGATTTATTTGTTACATTAATAATATATGTAGTCCCCAGTTTCCATGAGCTCAGGGATGGCATGTGGAGGATTATTTTCTGTCACTCTATCAGTTTACAGGGGGACTAGAATGCACTGGGGTATGTACCTAATATTTTGATATCTCCTGAAGTCTGCACTGTGGAGAGGGTCATCCATAGAGCTTGGTGATGCATTCTTGTCTACTGCTGAGTCTTTCTGACACTGACCTTTGAGTGTTCATGGATGTGGGCATGTGTGTGGTGTCTGTGGTGTCAGCATTGAGGTCATCATTGAGTGTCATTTCTTGGGAGTCATCCACTGTGGTTTTTGAGACAGAGTTTCTTTCTGTCTAGGACTCGAGGCTTGCCAAATGAGGCTGACTGGCTGGCAAGACTAAGATCTGCCTGGCTCTGTTTCTGCTATGCTGGGATTATAAGACTGTGTCCACTTTTCTCAGCTTCTAACTAGGCGATGTGCATCAAAATCATGTTTGCAAACTTGTACAGCCAGCACTTTACCAAATCATCCATCTTCTCCTTAGCCTGAGACTGTGAACTTCACTGGAGCAGACAGCTCTGTCCATCTTCAGGACCATGCTCACTTCCCATCAGGGTGGTTCACACTGGGAAATGAATCTACCTCCTTGCCTTCTCTCACCTCTGTACTTTAATGGGGAGAACAGCATTGGCCCATGTGGGCATCCACACCCTGCTGTCAGCTAGCTATGACTGTAGGTCAGGGCTAATCCTCCCCTCTCTGTACGCATGCACACCCACGTCTGACCTGCTTCTCTTCCTGCCCAAGGCTGCATGAATCTCTCTTCTCTTATTTTGGGCTTAGATCAGTGACTAGTTTTGGTCAGAAGGAAGCCAGCAGTGTGTACAAGCTCAAGGGTGGTTTGTGTGGTTGGATTGAGTCTTTTGTTGTTATTGAAGAACTTGGTCTAGACAGCCTCTGGTTCAGAACTGCAATTGACCTGAACCCTATTCATGTCTACAGCCCAGCTTCCTGACATGATGGGTCATACCCTTGGGAGAGAAACATAAATGTTTAAATATCATCTGAAGGCTAGTACATAGCCCTGCCTAACTAATATAAATTTCAAGTTGGAGATGAGTTCAAATTGAGTTCAGAGCCTTGCAGTTTCATGCAGTATATAATATGAGAAAGTTTGGTAAATCCCTTCAACAAATAATTATGATGTATCTATTTTACAAATTTCAAATATGTTGACAATGTCTGTTAGGTCTTACATGTTTCCAATTTTCTCTCATAATATAGATTTTAATAAAATGAAAATTTGGATCTCCCCTTAGATGGTGTCTGGCATTCTGTTTCTCTCTCATTTTTGACATGTAATTTCCAAAAGGGCAAAGGGATAACTCCTATACGGATTTAGAGTGAATGTGTGCCAACCATTCTGCCAGCTTATTAATGTGCAAACAAGTAAGGTAGTAACATGATTCTAAGAGTACAGGAAGGGCAGTTATTTCTAGTCATTAGCAGCGGGAAGTTAACGAAGACTGTTAGGATATTTACAGATTAGGTAGTGTTCTGCAGGGCAATAAACACAAGCTGGAGGGTTTCTCCTCTGCTGGACTGCGGAAGGAAATGCAAAGTAGCCAGAGGAGGATACCAAAGGTGATCCCAGCTGCGGAGACAAAGAAGGACCTACTGTCCTTTACAAATTGGTGCCTTCTCAGGACAGGAGGAGGAGGACAACAGAGACTCTTTGGGTGTGGCACGAGAAGCTGTGGATGGTCTACCAAGAAGTGAATCAACTGGTCCGTTTGACTTTCTCTGATTTTCTATACTTAGACCTGTCAGTGATTGATCTTAGGGGTCAGCAGTCGGGGGGAGGGGCAGGGGAGGGATTGTTCAGCTTCCTGGATTGTTACTCCAGACAGTGGTCTACTTTCCTAGAAATCCACTTGGCTGTAAGTCTGAAGCAGGCTGGCCTCCAGGGCCGGCCACTCTAGATAATGGGCTGTTTTCCTGAACTGATCTCTGCAGGCCTGGGTCAGAGTTCTGTTTTTATGTATGGTCTGGCAAACATTTCAATATCCCATCTGTCAGTGGAGAACTCTACCAATTAGCAGGAAACTTCAGCGTTTGGGTTCCATTCAAATAAGTGGTGAGCCAAGTACATACTGCAGGGGAAGAGAAATAACCCTCTATCTACATAGAAGAATCAACAACCTAAGATACTGAAAAGATGCCTACTTCTTCTCTACTATATTTCCATGTTCTGTGTATTTTTTTAAACATGCTGTATTAGGAAATGATAAAAAAGGAAACTGGGAACAAAATGTACAATTTTGGGTAAAGTGGGAATTGCATACGACACAAGCCCTTCAATCATGTCAACATCGGTTGAATCCAGGAAGAAAAAGCAGGATTCACAGGGTCTATGTTGGACGCAGGCTAAAGAACACATTCTAATCCACTTTACCAAGCATAAAATTTGTATTTTTAAGCCTTTGTCTCATTGACTTCTGTCGTCTATTTCTCAATTGGTTCTCGATTCAAAAGTCAGAGAAACAGATCTTGTCTTTTTTTTTCTGCTCATGTCTTAACACTAATTACTTCTTACAAGATATCATTCAATAAGCCAGATAGATAGGATCTATAACACAGGCTCTTGTGATCAATGGAACAAGAGAGACCAGACGCATGGACCTCTTTTGATTCTAAATGCCTTGATTTTCCCCTTGTCAGGATAGGATCCAGAACAATCATTTCCTTCTCTTAAAAACATATTTGAGCCAATTTCTCAAAGCTCTCAAATTTGTAGGTGTTTACACCTCTTTCCCCAAACAACAGAAAGTAGGAAGAGTCACATAGCTCCTTTTGAATGTCTGGAATGTTGCATCATGGTTTTATCTGCACACAATGTTATTGATTTTAGTGTAAATATAATTATGAATCAATACTTTATAAGACAGCAGGACAGTATTTTAAATTTATTTTTATTTTATGTGTGTGAATGTTTTGCCTCCGTATGTGTAGGTATTATATGCATGTAATACCATTAAAAGGGAGAAGAGGGTGCCAGATACCTCTGGAATTGGATTTACAGATGGTTGTTCCTGCCTGGAACAGAACTTTGGTCCTCTATAAGAACAGTCAGTGCTTTTGTCCAATAAGCATCTCCAGACCCTAAGATGCTACTTTAATGAGAAAAAGTCTCTAAAATATACTATTAACTTGAACATAAATTGAATGAACTGGTTTTGATAATAAGACAATAGCAAATTTATGTTTACATTTAAATTTTAATTCTTCTGTGCTTTTTCAAGAGTAATTATTAAGTAATTTACAGAATTCTGTAGTGCCATTTGAGGCCAAATGTCAACTATCAGGTTTTCCACTAGATGTCACTGTGTCCCCACACTGAAAGGACACACTTGACATCCATCTGGTGACAAAAAAACAAAAAACAAAAAACAAAACAAAACAAAAACAAACAAAGTGTTTAGGACACATACATTCTTTCCTTCCAGGAAGATATCCCCAAGGTATGCTCCCATCAAAGATACCCTGAATTTTTTTTCTGTTCAAGACAGGCTTGAATTGCTTTGATCATTGACTTATAGACACCCAGAGACTCTCTGTTTCCAGACTCTCTCGTTGATTTCTCATTACACACAGCGACTCCTACAGAATGGGTGCAAACAGTCAATGCTATGTTGTACTGTGTTAAATTAATGACACAGAATGGAACTCAATGCCAAGGCCATTTGACACACCAATAAATGTGTCTCTAAATCATGTGTTTCATGTTTAACAGCTCCATTGTGAACTGTTGAACATCCAATGACCATTGCCAGATTGTCCCCAGTGTTGTAGACTGTAAGCCACTGGGACTCAATGGTAGCCTCAAAACATGTTTTAAGGTGTACAAAAAATGATGCCAAGGGCCTGCCTGAGGAAAGAGAAATGATGCCTGGGGAAAGAGAGTCCTCTAAAGGGAGCAAAGCCTGGGGTAAACATGTGTGTCCAGAGGAAAAAGAGGCCTCACAGAAGGGGCAGGCCCTGCCTTATGTAAAGATAATCCTTAGTGCTAAAAGGAGAATTCTCCGCTGTTGCTTCTCCATTGTTAGCAGCGGTGTTCTTTGGGTTGTAAGAGAGACAAACCTCAGGATCTCTGATACAGATGAGATAATACTGAATGTCAATCCTCCTGTCCCCAGGAGAAGTCAGCAGTGTGGCAGAATTATAGATTTAGCCCTGGGTTATGTCCTAAGGATTGCCAGCATCTGTTCTTCCATTCATTCTTATATCAGGTTTCTAGTGTCATCTCATAAGCCTACAGGAAAGGCTGTCGGAAGGAGGGAAACTGAGGCAGGAAGGTACAATATATTCCTGAGAGAACATTTAAAAGATGGGAAGTTGCCATCCTGGCCAGTATCTGGAAGAAAAAAATGAGAGTGTGTTTTGAGCCTTCAGGCAGAAGGCTTGAAATGCAGTTGACCCACATCATCACTCATGTGGTAGAGTCCTTTAACCAGTCTGAGATGCAAAGAAAATTCACTTCAAAATTGTTTCTTGATGCTATAACATATGGACAGAAAATTGAACATCTAAACATACAGCTTGATGAACTATCCCATGCAGGATGTGTCCCTTTTATTCAGTTACTTAACAAGAACCCGAGAGACAACTAGGAAGCTCTTTTTGGCTCTGTTTCTGTGTTCTAGAACCCCAAAGAAGCTTTCTCAGGCTTTATGTGGACGTACATGCACCATGTTGGAGCACTATTTGTAGACAATGGTTTCTGTCCTGCCAGAAACTCTTAAATATGCGGAAGCTGCTTCCCAGATAATTGACACAGAGGCTTAATATTATAGAATATTGTAGTAACTGCTGGGCCAGTAGCTCAAGTATATTACTGTCTAGCTCTCATACATAAATTATCCCATAATTTTTGTCTATGTTTAGCCATGTGGATTGGTACCTTTTCTTATGCTGCATTCTCATCTTGCTTCTTCTGAGTCTGGCTGGTGACTGCTTCTCTGCCTTTTCTCTTCCCAGAATTCTCCTAGACTGGTTGCCCTGCCTCTACTTTCTGCCTGACTATTGGCCAATCAGCATTTTAAAAAAAAACAATACCAATGACAAATCTTTACAGTGTACAAGAGTGCCAACCAAGGAGGACATCACAGTCTACATCTGCCCATTGCTCTAAACTGGGAGTGAGTGCTGCCCAACTTCAAACAGCATAGCTCTAGCACAGAGAAAGAGATGCTTACATCATTGCTCCTCTCAACACGATTTCTTCCATTCAGTACTGTTTGTGAAGACTACTCATGATGTAGTTTTACTGGAGGTGTTCCTTCTTCTCATTGGTGGAGAGGAGTGTCACTCCCCAGTCTTTCTCCATAGCTGAAAGCCACTGTAGTATTCCT
Organism: Sigmodon hispidus; assembly: GCA_004025045.1. Lineage (NCBI taxonomy): Eukaryota > Metazoa > Chordata > Mammalia > Rodentia > Cricetidae > Sigmodon > Sigmodon hispidus. Next base: position 272,950 of record PVIH01000613.1, read on the forward strand.
CAGCTGGGGTGCCTGGAATAGTGCTGCTGTGGTCATTCTGTTTGGGGTATAGTTCAGAGGTCAGCTGGCCACCAATACTGCCTACAAGAATCTGAAGGCAAAAAGTCAGCTGACCTACCTGAGTAGCTTGTTGGACATCCTGATGTTGAGGAGGTTTTTGCACAAACACACATGACAAGAGCAGCATCCAGGCTGGAGAGCTGTGTGAGTTTTGGTGAATATATAATAGGTGGTCATATTCTTTATATGTCTAAACATCTCAGTCCAGAATTAACAGAATACAACTGAGAACAGTCCATCTATGATCTCTTCAACCCAATGTCCAAGTAAATTCAAGTTCACTTGTTATCCTGCATAAAGGAAGCAGGGAACTTATATTGTTTCCAACTCTGTTGGTGGCTGCAGCTTGAAGTGTCATCTGCTGCCATATGTTACACAGGAGTCAAAGTTATTACATGACCGTGTGAATATTATGAAGAACTGCATTGGAGGACACTGGTCTTTTTGTTTGTGTATGATGTTGTATATGATATTTATATGTGTGTGGGCATGTGCTCAGGTGTAAATGTAGAAGCATTTGTGCATGTGGAGAACAGAGGACAACTTTGACTGTCTGGCCTCATCTACTTTGAAACAGGACCTCTGGTTCACCACTGTGCATCTAGGCTACTTGGCCCACAGACTTCAAAGGATTCTCCAACCCTCACATCCTGTCCCGCTGTGGGAACACTGGCCGTACAGTCCTGTGCTATCGATTCTGGGTTTATGCAGATGCTGGGGACCTCAACTTGGCTCTTCATTCTTGCACAGCAAGTGTTTTTCTCACTAATCCAGCTACCCAGCCTGGGATGCTGCTCTTGTCATGTTTGTCTGTGCACAAACCTCCTCACCAGCAGGATTGCAATAAGCTAGTCAGTTAGGTCAGGGGATCTTCTGTCCTTAGATTCTTGTAGGCAGTACTGATGGCCAGCTGACTTCTGATCCATAGCCCAAACAGTCCTCTTTGACTCTCAAGTTAGATTTAGTCCTGCAGACTAACACTGAGTTCTTTAGGATTTTCTGCTGATTTCCCTGCAACATGACCTTGGTTAGGGTCAAAGATTATGTCTAAATATTGAAGTCTGGATATACCACCCTAAATTGCCACCCTGAGTACTGTAAGTGAAGAAAATCAAGGAGATTGCTGAAGTGGCCAAGGATACTCTGGTTTTTGCACCATCTTCCCTCAAATGTTATTTATTGCACTGTTTAAAATAGCCAAGAGACAGAGCCAATCTAGGTGCTCACTGGCAGGCAAGTGGATAAAGAAACACCACACACACGAGTACATGCACAGACATGCACACACACACGAGCACATGCACAGACATGCACACACACGAGCACATGCACAGACATGCACACACACATGAGCACATGCACAGACATAGTGCTTACTCAATAGTGAAGAAAAATAAAACTATCATTTGAAGGAAAATGAATAAAACTAGAAAAATCCTATTTTATTCTAACTTTCTTATATGTGGAGTATGTGTGCGTGTATGTGAGAGATAGATAGATAGATAGATAGATAGATAGACAGACAGATGAAAGTTTCCAAGTAAAATAGGACCATATGGGAAAAGAAGAACACCAGGGAGAGAAAAGGGGGGTCATGGAGGTGAATGTGGTCAAAGCACACCATGCACTTGAGTGAAAATGCCTCAATGAGACAGATCACTAAGTACAAGGAATATATACTAAAATAGACAGGTAAATGGAAAGACAGTGAAGACAGATGGATAGATAGATGCATGAATAAATAAAAAGATGATAGACATATGGATAAAACAGATGATAGGTGGATACATAGATGGTAATAGGCAAAAGCTAGTTAGCTAGCTGGATGGTTAGATAGATCATATATATAAATGTAAATTAATAGATGAGCAGACGATAAAGATATCTAGATGAATAGATAGATGATAGATAGGTACATGGTAGATAGATTGATGTTAATAGATAACTGACATGCTTCCCTTTAATGAACTTGTTAATATATTTGGTTTAGGACTGAGGAAATAGTAACATCCTCTCTTCCTTCCACACATGCCTGGGAACCTGGGACCAGGATGCTGAATGTGCTCCTGTCAGTCTCAGAATGCTTCTGTATGTGCTTGAGTTTATATGAACATATGAGGGGGGTGGTGCCACCTCGGATGCTTCAGCTTTTACCTCTGACACCAGGGCATTTCCCAGCAGAGAAAAAGGCCTTGTCTCTTTCTGCACAGTTAAACAGAGAGAAGACATTTTCCATGTAAGTTTAATATTTACTAATAGTGGTCAAATTGCAAAGTGATGTGTAGAACATGGCACCACTTATGTAAAATTTAAACCTCAACAAAACCCTGACTTACTTTACTAGCAAAACTTAGAAAGTGACCTAGCAGATTCAGGAAATAAGTGACCCTCGTGTAGTGTGGCTGTAGTTTGAAGAAATAGTGGCAGTGGTGGTTGATAAATGTTCTAGTTTGCTTTCTGCTGCTTTGACAAACACAGTGACCAAAAGCATCTTGGGGAGAAAAGGATTTGTTTCAGCTCAGAAGCCATCATGGAGGGAAGTCAGGTCAGGAACTAAAAGCAGAAGCCTTGAGGCAGAAACGGAAGCTGGAACAGTAAAGGAACCTTGCTTACTGGCTTGTTCTCATGGCTTACTCAGGACCACTTAGTAGTGGAATCACCGACAATGGGCTGGGTTCCCTTACATCAATTATCAGTTAAGAAAATACCTCATAGGCATGCTAACAGGCCAGTCAGATTGAGGTAATTCTTCAGCTAAGGTTTCTTCTTTCTAGATGAATACAGGTTTGTGTCAAAATAAACAGTATAAAAAGGGCTGAAGGAGATGTTTAGTGGTAGAGTAGAAAGCCCCTAGGTACTCTCACAGGTATCAAAAAATAAAAGCAAAGAAAAGAAAAGAGGAGACTGAATCTCAAACCCTAAAAATTTGTTTCTGGTCGTTTCCAGTTGTTGGGAATAGTGGGTGGTGTGAGCATGCTGGAGAGAGATAGTTGACACATTGTTTTTATTCTTAGTCATTTTTAAAAAATCTTCAAAATGTTCTGGGACATACCATTGTGGCATAAACATTGTTTTGAATTTCATGACAGACAGAATGAAGCTGTGTCTGTGACACTAGGGCCTTGGCCTTGTTTGTCTGAAGAAGTCAATGCTACTGAAAGGATTAAGTCTGCTCTGAAGGTGTGTGTCTCCAGATGGGAGTTGGGGCTGCAGGGACCAAGGGAGGCACTGCCATGAGAAACTGTACTAAACACCAAGATGAGCTAGTCTTCTACTCTCTCCTATTTTCTAAAGACCAATGTGTCTTTCCCCAAAGTCATTAATTTTTCCTTAAATGTCTTTTCTCTTCCTAAGGTGGTAGACGAGCCCCAAAGTCTGGTTGCTTCTTTGAGTCTTATGTTCTGTGAGCTCCCAACTGGCTCTGCAAATAAACCTTGGCATCCCCCAGGAATCTGCCTCTTTGTTGAGGTAATGTGCAGGCTCCCAATTGCAGAGCAATGGGAAATTGAGGGAAAGCATTTCTCCTCTGAAATTACCTAATTTTTCTGCTGATTTTAACTGAATAAATAAAAGACAAGAAAAAAAGTAAATTTTGGTCAACAAAGGTACAAACTGTCTCATCCAGAACAAGAAAAGGAAAAGCAGGCCTAGGTTCCCTAGAGATGCATTGCTCTGTGGGAACTGATAGTTGTAAGAAGAATTTTCTTGCCCAGACTTTCTGGCCTAGCCCTGAGCTTCAGTCTCACTCATAGCCCTGCTGCTGCTTAGCTCCAAATAATCACACAAAGGCTTATATTAATTTTATGCTGATTGACCTATGGCTCAGACATATTGCTAGCTAGCTCTTTCTTCTTAACTTGACCTATTTCCATTAATCTGTTCAGCCATGTGGCTTGGTACCTTTTCTCAGAGCAGCATGATTGCCTTCTTTCCTCTGCTTCTGCTGGTGTCTCTGCTGATGTCTCTGCTCTGCTCTTCCTGTTTCCAGAGTTTTCTTAGTCTGATAGCCCTGCCCACACTTCCTGTCTATCTCCTGCCAATCAGTGTTTTTATTAAACCAGTAGGCAAGCCAATTATTTACAATGTAACAGAACATAATTCTATGACAGGTAGTTTATTTCCACTTCCTCTTGCTTGCAGCTCCTGCCATCCCAGACTATAGGTTGCAGCACCTACATGCCCCGACACTGGGCTCTGAAGCTTCACATTGTTAAAATGCTTGTCATAGGAGCATGTGGGCCTGAGGTCTCTTTCAGAATTAACATGAGTAAGACAGGTGTGCTAACATATGCTTGGAATCCCAGTGCTGTGGGTGCAGAGGCAGATCCCAAGGGCTCAACTGCCTGGCCAGCCTAGCTTACATGGTTCCAGGCCAGCATTCAAAACAAGAAGATGCATAGTATTCCAGTAAAGACACTTGGAATTGAATTTCTTACCTGAGTGTTCACTCATGTATACATGCACTCATACAAATGTGCATACTTGCTCACACATGTGTCCACACACACATGCACATAATCAACAGCAACAAAACTACACATAAGCACCAGACTTGGTCTCCAAGGTTTCCATGCTGATTTGCTCAAGATGAGTGTAGAGTGGAGATAGCAGTTGGCCCAGGCTTGGACATGCTGAGCCCCTAAAGACACATGAAAAGCAATTCAGTAAATCTGAAAAGTGAATTTCCAAAAATGTTTGATATCTTTTTTCTCTCTCTGAGCTCCACTCCCTCTTCCCCCTTTTCTGTGAACTTCTGAGTGGTGAACATGCATGTGTGGGCATGTTAACATGTATGCAGGTGCCTGAAGTGGTGATAGAAATTGTCTTTCATTTCTGTTTCATCTTACTGTTTGTTTCAGGATCCTTCAAACCAGAGCTTACCAATAGGATAAGCTTCACTAGCCATTTTGCTTTAGAAATTACATCTTGGTGCTATGAGGCTAGAATTATAGGTGAGGTGTTACATGTACCTGGAATATATGGAGATTCCAGGGATATGAACTTGAGTTCTCTCACTTGTACAATAAGGGCTTAGCTACTTAGCCATCTCCCTGGTTTCCTGATTGTAACTGGTATGGGAAAGTTCAGTTATCTTGCATTTGTTTTCAGTAGTAAGTCCTTTGACACTACATACTCAATTTGAATATAGTAATTTGCTGCTAAAGTATGTCACACATAACTGGAATATTTGGGAAGCAGCTGAGTGTTAACTTCTAATGACTCTGTGGGTATCAGTCTCCCCACTTATGACACCAATGGGCTGAACAAGAGTTGAAAACCCAAATGATGTAGGAGGTGGAGCAGAAGAAATGAGGACAAAGCACTTGGATCCGGACCTATAGTAGGATAGGCCCATAGGGCCAAGGAAATTGGCTCAACCCAGTTGCCAAGGTATGCACATAATGTACTTCCTTATGAGCCAACCTGGAGTCTGCCTGAGGGTTTAGCAACAGCCACTGTCCAACATTCCTGATTGCTCAGAATCTGCCTAGTAACAGGCACTGTCAGATCTCATGATCATGCTCAGCCAGTGAGGGACAGCCATACCATATCACCAGATCATGACACAACCTGGGTGCTGGGAGGAAGATATATAAGGCTTGATGTAATGCAATTCAGGCATTATTGAGGGAGACCTAGATATGTAGCCTGGGGGTCTCAGGACCCTGAATGCGGTGTGGCTAGCCCCCATTGGGACTCGAGGTATGCTGCCTTTTTTGAGTTAGTCCTTTTCAACTGACTCATAGGTTTTGTGTTGTTGACTCTGTGCCTTCCTCCTAATCCCCTCCCCTGAGGGAACTGTTAGGACCCAGCAACAAGGGCCTAGCCTCATGCTCAATAGGTGCACTGTCCTTCCAAACACCATGAAGGCAACAAGATTGACAAGCTAGTCCCTGACATTGGGCATACTGTGGCCAAGGAGAAAATACAGCAATGTTTGGTTTACTCTACATCACCAGGTGCTCTTGTACACCTTCTTCCTTGCTTCCCCAAATCACTCACAGCTCCGTCTTCTACAAAACTGTATCTTTGCAAGTTGTAACTTTGGAGGAACCCACTTCACACTCCCCCAATAATCTTTTCTGTGTCACTTTTACCTCAGTCTCTAGTTCTTGGAACAGATTAGTAAATTCGAGATTGATAATGTCTAAATGTTATCAACTATAGTAGCACATAGAATGAGAAGGGGCCTCCAGTAAAGAGATCGGAGAGAAGCCTGGTAGACTGGGCCCTGCTCTAATACCTTTCATGTGACAATGGTGTCACCATCTTTCCTTCTGGACTATGGCTTTTTCTTTAGGGGAGTTGTTTCTCTAAAAGTTAAGAGATTATCAAGATCAAAATCTTCCATGCAAGGTGGTATACCATCTCATATCAATAAATCAATCCATTTGTGAAATTTATCTAATTAACAATGAGAAACTAAAACAGAAGGCTAATCATCTAAATTTTAAAACAGGTAGAGGAATAAAACCAATGTGCATGATTCTGGCCACACTGGTGAACAATCTCGTGGTCTGCCATGCTAGTCTTATGGACCTGTTTCTACTTCTATAAATACAATTTCATGCAAGCCTAGGCAGGTCCATAGGTTTCCACATCACCCAATGGTTGCTAGTGTATATTCACCACAAGACTTCAAATTGATGGCAAGCACTGTAGAGAGATTTGCCTTCTGGGGCTCAGGGGAGTTGGTTCAGTGGTCATGTACTTGCTGTCTAACATGAGTAACTGAGTTTGGATGCCCAACCCTTGCATGAAGTGCTGATATAACCACAGCACTGGAGGGATTTAAGTAGATGCCTGAAGATAGGTGATTCTGTGACCTCCCAGTTCAATGAAAGACCCTGACCAAATAATATAGTGAATGATTGGCAGAGAAAGACATGTGACATCAGCCTCTGGCCTCAACAAGTTCATCCACATATATTCAAACATCAGAAGCACACACACACACACACATACACACACATACACACACACCTGTGCATTTATAGAAAAAAACATCACCAACAATTGATGAAACTACAAATTAGCATAAATATTTTATGTACTGTTAGATTTTCCAGACTTCATCTTCAATGGCATAAAGTCGATGGGCATAAAGGATTGCAAATACATTTAAAACTTTATTTTGTTGAATTGCTGTTGTATTGCATATTGGCACAGTTATCTTGAAAGCATTTTACATCTATAGGATGGGAAATTGGATAAGTCATTATGGTAATATCATTAGGAACCCAGATCATCAGCATGAGGAAGCAAAGACATAAAAATCAAAGGCTTTAAGGCCCAGTGTGGTGGCTCAGGAGACTGAAGCAGGAGGCATGTCATAATTTCAAAGCCATCCAGGGCTAAAGTATGAGACTTGTCTAAAGGAAACACACACACACACACACACACACACACACACTCAGAGTCTGGGAGCTAAACCCACAATCATAGTGCTTTCTGTGTAAGCCTGAGAGCCTGAGTTTGGCTCCTGCTCCTCTTATAATGGTCCAGGGTGGGGCTGCAGGACTAGTGAGCTGCCCTGAAAGCTGACACGGAAGCTCCACCTTCATCCTCCATGTGTACTTAGATGCCTACAGACAAAAACCAAGCAAATAAGTGAATAGAACCAAGGAAGTTAAAATACTACAGAGTTAATATTTTTCTTAATAACAATATATTTCCAATGCATATTTTCTGACTAGTCGAGAAGTAGCCTATGCTATGACTGTAGCATCTAGGACATAGGAGAGCAGTTTCTAGGTATCTCAGCTCAAGAACCACACTTTGATTCAAGGGTTGGTCCCTTCTCTGTTTAGTGTGAACAAAAGGAGCCTGCTGTGTTCATCACTCAGAGAATGGAATCCAAGGCAAAGAAATTCAAGGTGACAGATTTTCATTTTCTTAGCCAAAGGTGAGAATATTTAAGCATCAGACTTTTAAGCATCAGAATGAAAATAAACTAAATTAAAAAATAAAAGCAAAACCATTTTGGTCACTATAGGAAGTAGTAAGGTCAAGGAGACCTTAACCTAATAATTGACAAGCATGGGAAAATTGTCCACATGGATCATATTTAGGAAGAAATACATTTTAGTTACCAAGAGACAGTCTAGAAGAATTCTTGCTATTACATTGTCTACAATACTAGAATTAAAAAATAGTATGAATAGTCCTTTATGAGGTAGCATCTGTATTGGTTATCTCTAACTATCAATTTGACAGTTTAGAGTCATCTCAGAGAAGATTCTCAGTTGAAAGATTGGGTCAACTGGGTCAGCTTGGCTTGTAGGCATGTCTGAGGGGACTGTCATGAGTGTTCATTGATGGGGAGGGACCAGCCCATTGTGTGACATACCATCCTCAGGTAGATATCATGAACCCCGAGAGAAAGCTAGCTGAGGGTAAGCCAGGTGTGAGACTCCAGCATGCAGCATCCTCCATGGCGCCTGCTGTATGTCTTTGGCTATAAAGTGAATTGTGTGGCCAGAGGTAATGCTGCATGGAATAGGAATAAAAACATACATTTAGGTTTTTGTCTTAAGTTCCTGCCTTGGGAGTCCTCTGGGGAGGACAGGTGGATCCCTGCCATCCTCTGGCCAGGCAGCCTAGCCTTCTTCTGAAATGCAGAATTCTAGGCCAGGGAGAGATTATGTCTCAAAAAGAAAGCCAGGGTAGGTAACAGCCAAAGAATGAGAGTCCAGGCTTTTTTCTGACCTGCACTCACACATGCACACACTCATAGACCCATGCATACCAAGGAAGGCATGAAGAAGGGCAATGAGTGTAAACTAGCAGAACAATAGACTAAAAAGAAATGATGTACCACATTAGTCAGTGGATAATTTGGAAAAACTATCTACAAAGTTACCTCTGGAATAATCAGGGAGGTTTAAATGGATTGAGTGTTTGGTGTCAGTGAGATGAATTGCTAGTTTTGTTAGCATGATAATTGGTGATGAAACTATCCAAATATCATCTTTATGTAACAGAGCTTCAGATGGAAATAGCTCAGTGCCAAAGATTCCTCCCAAATCAACAACAAAATAAAGAAGGGAGGGTGTAAGTTCAACAAAATATTGATAATTTTAAAATCTGACAGTTGGGCAAGTAGGCGCTCATTGTACCATTTTCTCTATTTTTATAAACTGTCATTATAAGAAGTTAAAAAATTGTCTTGTCCCAATCAAACTTCTGGGCATGAACATTAGAAAAATTGTCACTGAGAAATAGATGTCTGTTGATTGCAGCCTGGTTTGTGGTATCGGGAAGTTGAGCTGGACACAATCTCCTTGACCATTTCTGGGAAAATGGGAAAGTAAAAGGTGATGTAAGTGTGGTCCGAGAGGATTACACTAAGTAGCGATTGGCAGTGATGAATTTTGCAGGATGCGCCCACAAGCAATCTGGCTAGAACTTTAGGAATAGTATGCTGAGGGAAAAAACGGGAAGGAGCAGAAAAATCTTTGTGACAACTTTGACTATTAGCTTTATATAATATGCATTATATGAAGACTTTGATTTCTTTCTTAATTTCTTCCTTGACCCAGAGCTGGTTCAGCTGAGTGATGTTTAGTTTCCATGAGATGGTAGGCTTTCTGTGATTTTTGATGTTGTTGAACTCTAACTTTAGGCCCTGGTGGTCTAAGATGATACAAGGGATTATTTTCATTTTTTGTATCTATTCATATTTGCTTTATGACCAATTATGTGGTCAGTTTTAGAGAAGGTTCCATGTGATGCTGAGAAATATGTATATTCCTTTGCATTTGGGTGGCAGCTTCTGTAAATATATATTAAATCCATTTGCATCATAACCTCTGTTAGACTCCTCTTTTCTCTGTTGAGTCTCTGTCTGGTTGACCTATCCAGGGGTGAAAGTAGGGTATTGAAGTCTCCCACTATTATGATGTGAGAACTGATGTGGGATTTGAGCTTTAGCAGTGTTTCTTTTACATAGGTAGGTGCCCTATATTAGGGGCATAAATATTCAGAATTGAAATCTCATCTTGACCAATTTTTCCTGTGATGAATAAGTAATGACCATCTTGATCCCTTTTAATTGCTTTTAGCTTAAGGTCTACTTTGTTAGATATTAGGATGGCAACCCCAGCTTGTTTCTTAGGACCATTTGATTGGAAAAATCTTTTCCCAACCCTTTACTCTGAGCCTGTGTCTGTCTTTGTGGTTGAGGTGTATTTCTTGTATGCAGCAGAAGGATGGCTTCTGTTTTTGTATCCATTTTTTTAGTGTGTGTCTTTTTATAGGTGAGTTGAGTCCATTGATATTAAGGGATATTAATGACCACTGATTGATGTTTCCTGCTATTTTTTGGTGGTATCTTGTATGTATTTCCTTTCTCTGGGCTTTTCTTTTGTGGAATTATTGAATGTTTGTGGTTTCATGGGTGTATCTGGGATCCTTAGGTTGGAGTTTTCCCTCTGATGCTTTCTGGAGGGGCGGATTGGTAGATAGGTATTGTTTCAATCTGATTTTGTCATGAAATACCTTGCTTACTCCATCTATGGTGATTGATAATTTTGATGGGTATGGTAGTCTAAGTTGGCAGCCATGTTCTTTTAGTGTCTGTTATGTTAAACATATTGCACTGTTGCTATTTTTAAAGATTTATTTTACTATTATTTACATTTGTATATGTGTAAGGTGGTTTGAATGAGAATAGATATCATAGACTTATTTACATACTCCGTCCCATGTTGGAGCTGTTTGAGAAGGATTAGAAGGAGTGGCCTTGTTGGAGAAGGTATGTGACTAAGAGTCAGGTTTCAGAAACCCATGCATTGCCAGTTAGCTCCCCCTGCCTCATGTTTGTGTTTCAATATGTAATCTCTCAGATACATCTCTAATGGCATGCCTGTGTGCCTACTGGCATGTTCCCCACCAAGCCTGAGTAAAGTCCTCTATGAATTTCCTTGTCATGATGTCTTACCACAGTAATAGAAAAGTAACTAAGGTGATGTGTGTTTGTGTGTGCATTTGCCTGTGTGTGTGAAAACCTTCAGTGACCAGAAAGGTGCATCACATCCCCTGGAACTGGAATTACAGACATTGACATGCATGTGCTGGGAACTGAACTCAGGTCCTCTGCAAGAGCAGCAAGTGCTCTTAACTGCTGAAACTCTCTAACCTCTATGTTGCTGTTCATAACATGTTGTATATACAAATAATGTACACTAGACAATTTCCAAAAAATAATTTAAAATTCTAGACTACACATCACATGTTGAAGTAGTTGCTTCTGGCAATGGAAGAAGAGGAGGAAACCAGAAACAAGAGTGAAACCGAATCATTTAATGAAACAGGGAGATGACTTTCCATGGAAAGAAAATGTCACTTGGCCAACTAAGATGTATTATAATCAAAAGACAGAATGTTCTGCTCATGGCATCCTGAATGAGGGACTATGGGAATGCTACAATATACAGTGGGCACTTCTGGACAAACTCTAGGTTCTTGAGTCCTAGAACAGGGAACTGGACAGAGACACACTGGTAACAGTGAGCGATACTATGGAATTTATTAGCAAAGCATGCACTTGTGAGGTAGGAAACAGGTTAGTGCAGACTGAGTTCAGTAGCTCAAATATTCCCATTCCACATAGAATTGGAGCTTTATGACACATAGTGTTGGGCTTTGGGACTTGGCATAGCATGGTCTTTCTTTGGCATGCTTGTTACATGCATGTAGTCCTACACACTTTGTATGTCTTGTTTCTTATTTGTTGTATCATATGGCATTTTTGCCATATGATTCAATTTATTAGCAAGTAAAACTGTTGGCTTGTGCATTTCATAGTTTTTACCATACATATCCTTGTGTTTTAGAGATTTTATGAAGGCTACTTACCCAAAATTTTATAAAACAGAGTATAAATAAGTTAATGAAGGAAATGCTGGCATTTGTCTCTGATGTGGAAAACAGAAAATCAAATCAAACTAGAACAATTAAGAAAAAGAAAGGCTACTTTTCTGTAAGTGTTGGTTCTACTGCTCAGAGTTAGGAAGAGATTTAGCTCAGTAAGTATAAGAGTCTACTGGGTCTGGGTAGGTATATCCCATAGCCAACTTCTAGTGCACAATTTTATGACAAATGCAATCTTTTGTGTTTAAAGGGAAAGCAGACATTCCTTACTTGTGTAAATTCTCAAGTACCAGTTAAACATAGCTTTGCTAGAAGGTAATTCACAATGTTGAAAATGTAACATCATTCTTTATCAATTGATTTTATATATTTTTAAAATTCATTCATTCTAATCTATTCCCCATCCAGTTAATTTTCTTATGTTACTCTTAGTATGTCTTGTTTCTTATTGGCTACTTATTCTACTGAGGCTGTGTGTTTTGAGACAACAATGACTATAGATTGCCTTCAGACAGGCTGGGGTTGTGCCAATAGACAGATTTTGTAAGCTTGCTTAGATCACACACCCTCCAGGTGGGTCTCTCTTTTTTGATCCCAGAAATTAGGCTAGCCCCTTGAAGTCTGTCCCTTAGGGCAAAGAATTGACTGATGTCTACTGTGATCATTAGAATGCTCAGACCTTAAGTAGGAGGGAAGCAAGGCCAGGCCCCTCCCACTAATAACCTGCCCCTCCTCCAGTGTTCCAACTCTGGTTGCTTAGGATCAACATACCTCTGACCTATGTCACTAACTTTGACACTTTGCACGTAGGCAAAGCCTGGCTAGGTCATATGAGGTAGATGCCACCAACCCCTGAAAACCTATAAGAGTAAGAAACTCCATTTGTTCTCCAATTTGAAGAGAAGGCTCCAGTGCCCCATTATGGATGCCTGTGTTCATGATGGTGTATCTCTCCTCACTTTCCATATGTGGTCAAAGTGGCTGTCTTTTCTAATACAGCATGGCTGTCCATATTACAAAGCTCCCTTTCCTAATAAATCTCACCTTAAAAGCTATGTATGTGTCAGTTACTTTCAATAAACTTGAGTAATTTTTGTTGTTATTGTTTGTTGCTTTTGAAATAAGGCCTCATTGTGTAGCTCTGGCTGGTCTTGAATTCTCTAGATAGCTCAGGCTAGCCTTAAACATACAGAGCTTCACAAACCTCTGACTCCTGAGTGCTGGGATTGAGGGCATGTAATACAACATGAAGTTATTTTGGATATGTCTTAGTGTGGGATTTCCTAGTCTTTTTCTTTAACAGCCTTCTCTCCGTGTGCTAATCCTAAAGCCTGTGCATACACCTCCATGCCTCAGAAAAGGTATGAGTATCCATTTTTATAAATCCCTTGAAGTGACTCAAAGACCAGCCAACTGACGTCTCTTAAAGACTCCTGCTCCAGAGACCAGAGCAGCAGAACATAAACTCTGTCAAATAAAACAGAATATGAGATACTTTATTAAGAGCCAGATATGAATGCCCATGGGCGAGGAATTAATTCAGGTTGCCTCTAGTGACATATTCCACTGTGAAAGGGGTGACATGGGCTTTTATAGTAACAGAAAAAAAATAAAATTTAAAAAATCAACATGTTTAACAAGCATATTTGTGGTGGAATGTTCTCTGTACGATATAAATAAATAACTGTTTGGACCCATGCAGGGCACCGTAGAAGTGGGTGGAGAATCAGAGGCAGCCAGGTAGGAAGAAGGGGTGGAGTTTAT